>JAIUZE010010230.1:0-56660 GCA_022085475.1 Heliosperma pusillum
TTTTGCAATATATAGAACATAAATACCTCCAATAGAAATAGCCTCGCCATAAACCATTTCATTAAAAGCAAAAGTACAACAGTTGTTCTTAATACAAAATGAAAAACCTTCCATGTCTAACACGGAAATGGAGATAATGTTCTTGGTAAGAGTTGGTACATAATAGCAATTATTTAAATACAACTCTAAACCATTAGGCAAAAGAAGAAAGTAGGTGCCCACGGAAACTGCGGCTACCTTAGCTCCATTTCCCATGCGCAGATCCACGTCACCCTTGGCTAGTGCTTGCACGTTCCTCAGCCCTGTACATGATTACAAAGGTGAGAACCACACCGTATCAAATACCCAAGAAGAGTACTAGCAAAGTTAATATCTCTCTATCGAGTGGATGAAAAGAATTTTAACCTGACGTTGTCACACAACCGTCTTTCTTGTCTTTCAAGTACGTGGGGCAATTGCGTTTCCAATGCCCTTTGCCATTACAATAATAGCAATCCGCCTCCGCGTGTTTGTTGACTTTGGGCTTGGCCTTATAAAAGACCTTGGCCTTTCCCTTGCCGGATTTCTTGAAAAGAGTCTTACCCTTTCCCTTGTCCTTCCTCACCCCAAGGTTCATGTTCTTCATTTTCATGGAAAGAACATCCTTGGGTTCACTCCCACTAGCCTCCATGTCTCTCTCATCTTGGGTGAGGAGTGCATGGAGTTCATGGAAACTCTTGTCCATGCCATTCATGTTATAGTTCACCCTAAATTGGGTGAACTTAGGTGAGAGTGAATGAAGGATTTTACCCACCACCAAATTCTTTGGAATTTTGCACCCTAGACGCTCTAAGGTGTCCGCGTGCTCAACCATTTTGAGCACGTGTGGGCCAACCTTTTGGCCCCTTTGAAGCTTAGTGTCAAAGAATTTCGTAATTGCCTTATATTGGAGAATTTGAGGGGCTTGCGAAAACATCGAAGTGATCCTCGTGAATATCGCATATGCATTGAGAGAGATCAATTGGAGTTTGAGTTTGGGTGAAATTGACCAAATCAAGACATTCTTGACGTCATTAGCAACCTTCAAATAAAGGTCATATTCGGCCCGAACCACCGCGGACGATCTTGGCGCGGGTTCGGTGGGGGGCTCTTCGACCAAGTAGCGAAGCACGTTATCGGATAACGCGGCGCTCTTGATCGTTGATTTCCATTCAACGAAGTTACTTCCGTCATCCTTAAGGACACACTTGTCCATGACGGACCTCAACCATGAGTCTTTACCCAAGGATGCAACGATTGATGATGTTGACATTTGCGAATATGGTTACTACAACAAAAAGAAATATATAAACATTCATTGTTAATTTACTTGAAAAACATTTTAACAAGTTAAGCATTCATATAATGACCTCTCACTAAATTATATACATGATTCCAAGACCCATCTTTAAATAAAAATAGTCATCGCATGCTACTTTTTATCTAGAAATGGTAAGTCGTTACTTGACTAATTCTACCCTTTAGAACTCTTGGTTGACGGATTTCAACTAAATCCATCTCCTCGTCCCAAGATAACGCTTATCTCGTTGAGTCCAATCCAATTTTAGCTTGTGATCGTATCACCCTACTTACCGGAGGTAAAAAGGGACCCACGAGCGTGGTAGCCCTAATGAACACGGGATTCATAGGTGTTACTAATTGGTAAGGCTAATCTCATTTTTTTTAAATATGTGAGAGATCTTGTCAAATTTAGTTTATTAATTTCCCTAGTAGTGAACTAATCGTTGAATTGGAATAACGTTGAATTGACAATAACGGTAAAATAATGCATGTGTGACGATTTGGCATGAGCGGAAATAAAGCAAGCAACACGCACCAATAAATCCCTAGTATGGCCACCTAAGCTAATCAAATAACTAGATAGTTACAATTCGGAAACCAACTCCTTGGTCCCTTGCCTCTTCACTTGGAATACCTTCCAAAATGGCACCGTCTTGAGGGAGTCACCGGTCTTCATAAAAATAATTACAAATATACAAATATACAAATTCCTATTATACATTTTTTTCTATAAAATAAAATTATTAAATTATACAAACCGGCGATACGAGATCGCAATAAAATTACAACCAAACCGTTATTCCCTTACATTACGGGTAATAACGATTAAAAATAACTAGGTCATACTAGGTACAAACTTTGCATAAATTATTAAATAAATGACATTCACTCAATCAAACATAAATAAAATATGCTGCAAAATTCATGCCAAAATCGTCCTACAATTCATTCATGCTCATTGTAGCTCGATTTTTTTCCGGGATTTATTGATTTTTAACCATTAAAAATCACTATCAACATTTAAATCGCATTTAAATTCAAACTAATTAACTACACTAATTTAGAACTCAAAATTAGTCACTACTAATTTTGTTGGTCATTAATTAGATCGATTTGATTTCATTTGCTAAATATTACGGTTTAATCATAACAATTATGAAATAAAACCAAAATAAAATATAAACATCATAAAATTTGAAACCAAAATTTTTTTACATTCTGGAAAAATTCCAGGAACTATAAAAATAAAAAACATTTGCTCAAAAAATTTAAATTAATTTTATGAACAAATAGCTTTGTATTTAATGGTTTTATCAAATAAAAACATTAGATATAGTAAAACAGTGAAAAAAATTATGAAATTTCACCAAGAGTATCAAAATCAGAATGTTAAATGTAAAAAAACTTTTCAAGACCAGAAATGGACGTTTCAATTTTATGAACATTATAATCTCATATTATCGACTTTTATCGTATAAAAATCAATGAACATGCAATACATAAGTAAAATTCATGAAATTTTACATACAATATTTTAAGAAATGCAATGTGAGATCATATTAAAATTTCATGGCCAGAATCAACATGGAACTATTTTTAGTTAACTTTTAACTCATAAAATGCATGTTAACTCGGTTTAAACGCCAAAAATCAAAATAAATAGCAAATTAATCCCTAAAATCACGAAATTTAACCAAAAACATTTTGAGGTCAGTAGGTATACATGCACCAAAAATTTTCGTCAGAATCATATTTTAACTCAAAATCGTTGATTTATTAGTTATCTTATAACTTTAATAAAAATGTCCAAAATGAACATGCATGCTACAAGCTAGCTCTGATACCAATTGAAAGTCCATAGACCTTAATTAGACTCCTCTAATTATTTACTAAATTACTTATTAATTTAGTTTATAATGATCTATGCAACATGCATGCAAATATCAAGACATTTATATAAGAGAAGAAATTTCCTCACATTGATATGGAAAATATAAGGGCACAACAAGAACTCCTTCTTGTTGTTCTTGAGCTAATAATATGGATGAATACAAATAATCCCCAAAGTAGAAGATCTCCTCTAAGTTGCACCCAGATTAACCCAAATAATCTACCCTTATTATTAACTAGATAATAAGATAGATATTATTCTACTAATATTATGACTATATTACTACACTAGTAATACTTAGTAAATATTAGTATTTGAGAGTTTATAGTGAGAAGAAGAGTTTTAGAGAGAAGTATGACAATTGCACAAAATCAAGTAAGTAAAAAATGAACACAAATGCCCATTTTAAAGGCCATTTGGCCGGATGTCTTTAGTCCACATTTGGACTATTATTTTGTTCAATTTGGTCATATGCATTAGAGTGGAGTGTTGTAGAAAGGATGATGATTATATTCAACTTGTTATGTCACTTTCAAAAGGTAACTAAGGAGTGTAAACATGAACAAAAATCAACACCCTTGTAACTACTTCAAAACCGGTCCTCTTGGCCTAGTTAGGTCCATTTTGATTTTTGATATTTGTCTCACAAATACTTATTTATCATATGGTTAATTATCTTGTATAATTAAGTGTTAATTTGATCATATAACAATTATATGACTCAATTAAATAAATAATATGTACTTCACATTTTAAGTAATATTTTACCATTATATCAATATATAATGGGTCCCACAATGCTTAGTTAATTTATGTTACAACTCCTTGTAAATATAATTAACTAATTACCTCTATCTCAAAACCTCAACTAATTTAGTAATTTAACGATTAATTACTAAGTTAAATCTTATTTAATCGTATTAAAATAAGATATAAATTTATTTAGTCAATTATCGCATAATTAAAAAATAAGTTTAATCGAATTTGAGTTCTTAACTCAATTTCTAACAATTAACTCTCGTACATATCGAATATATGTAATGTACTAATTAACTGTATCGTATACAAATAATTAGTTACTATTTGGATTTCATCCTTTAGGTGTGACCGAAAGGGATCAGTTGATCACCGCCGTCAAACGACAATAACGTCAAACTATAGTCAGCCAACCGTTATTGATTTACGTTAATCAACTGACTAATCATATATATATAGTCAATAAATATCCCAATTATATTCCATAATAAGATTTATTATGTGGCGCACTTTTGTGGAGGACACCTACTCCAACACTCACCCATATAAACACTTAGTCTAATCATCTCTACCACCGTCGCTTAAGAGATAATCAAACGATACTTGATAAAATGGGCAACTTTCGTTTACACATTTCATCAAACACCTAGTGTGCATATGAGTAATACCCAAACTTTTTACCACAAGTCTACTAATTACCCAACTAATTATCCCACATAATCCTCCCTTAGGCTCCCCCTAAACCCTAAAAGGAAACTACTCACTCATTCTAAGGGAAATCAAACAACTAGAGGCAATGAATGGTGAAATGAACATTATGCTATGGAGATGAATAATTATAACAATCAAATGATAAACAATAAACTAGAAATGAAAATAAATAACATAAATAGCAAAAAGATGAGAAATTTATACCAACAAGCTTGTATTAGTGAATAGGGAGAATGTCTAAAACCCAAAATCCTCAATACAAACCCAAAACTATGCTAGTTCTACTAGGAAAGACCAGATCTACCAACTTGAAATGAGAAATTAAGCTTAATTAGGGAACGATTAAGAGAGTAATTAGTGCTTAATAGAGGTTACAAATTATCTAGGGTTTTGTGCTAAGAGATAGTAAAAACTGCTTACAAAATATTATGGGAAGGGTATATATAGGTATCTCAAAATTAGGAAATAAAATAGAAGAGAAGGCGAATTTTGCGGTGTTGTGTTCCTGGCCAGTCGACCGGCCGCCGGTCGTCTGGCCGGCTGGGAGCACATCAGTAGCTTCAAATTTCACGTCTTCAAAATTCTTCTAAGTGTGAAGAATGGGGGTCCTGGCCGGTCGACCGGCCGCCGGTCTCATACCGGCCTGGAGCACATAATGCTTCTCATTTGCCTACTGATGTTGCACAGGCCGGGTAGTCGACCGGCCGCCGGTCGACCGGCCGGCACTACCTGGGCCTTTTCTTCTCTTTCTCATCTTCTTTCATTTGTGGGTGAGTGTTCTGAGCCAGTGGGCCAGCCGCCGGTCTGAGGGCCGGCCTGCGCCACCTGAAGACTCATTTCCTCATTCTTCTTCTCATCTTCGAATCCCGACTCATGCAAGGTCTTTATGCACCGATTTCTTCGTTTCCGCCTTAATTCCTGCAGATTGAGATCGATATTCATAGCGCGGGAAATCGGGAAGCAAAATGCAATTAAAGACACGCATATCCGTGTAAACGGACCAAAATGGGGACGAAAATGAGGGGGAAAATGTGACTAATTAAATGCTTATCAAAATTCCCCACACTTAAGACTTACTCGTCCTCGAGTAAGTAAACAAGATTCGAGACCCATAAGTACCCTTATTCAACACTACACTAATACTAAGGCTACTACCTAAACTACTAATAATATCCGACGATAGGCAATTAACGGGCCTCCGCCGTCCCTTCAACTCACAACGATATACTCATGAGGTAGAGTACCTCCTTGCAAGGCAAGTAGGGGCTTGCTCAAAATCGCGACGCATCCAGATGATAAGCACGTAGGAACACGACAAAGATGCATCTAACAAAAGAAAAATCACATGCCTCATCCATGTGACGGAAATATCTAAGAGGAAAACCGTCTAAATAATGCATGATCCTTATAAGCCACTAGTATCATAAATTAAAGCATGGAAAAATATTCGCCTCCTAGCGGTGCAAGTCTAATGAGATTTTTGAACCCCGTCTACTATTTGCTTGGTCAAAAGCGATAAAATGGAAGATGGAAATGAAATCCTCGTGACGTTATTAAGCACAATAGCATATGGAATTCACGTTTCTCAAATAAATGAGACACAAGGATCGTCCCGTCTCACTATGCAACTTCAAAGGCAAATGATTCAAAAAGGATAAAAGGAAAACGAGATTTGAGTCTAAGTGCTTGCAAAACTTTCATTTCAACACTTTGCTTTCTTTTTCTTTTTCTTTCTTTTTGATTTGCATTTTGGTTTGCAATTTTTGGCATGAAAGCACACGGTTTCCGTCAAGGACATGCGGTCGGAACCAACAATAGGGGTATCCCCACTGTAGTGGCATCGAAAGGGGGCCTAGATATGGGCCCACTAGAATCCCTAGAAGTTCCGTTTTGCATTTCCTCGACGAAAACAAGAAAAGATGATAATTGACTCAATATTTTCAGCTGGTTTGATTTGTTTCCTTTTTTGATCAAAAGTGGAAGAACAATGAATCATGGTTGGTTGCATAGCAAGAACGGTCACCTAAGAATCCTTTCTACCATCGGAATATTCACATCAATCGAGGTTGTCGAGGTGGAATAAGCGCAAACTCGTGACTCGGCATTAGTAGACGGGTCAAAACTCACTAGATATGCACAACCCAGGGCGTCTAAAATTCCACGATTAAGATGAATACTTTATGAATAAAAAAGTAGCAAAAAGGGACTATGCACATTCAACAAGTTTTCCAAAAAGACAATTATTAAAACATTTTTCTAAATGCAACTATATGCCATGATGCAATGTAGCATATATACAACTTAAATGCACATGCTCTAACCGACTATATGACACATAAGCTAATGCTATCTCCTAACAGCACACAAGTGGCACACACGCCAATCAACAAAAATTCACACCATCGTCATCAACACATCTCATCCTCAAATAAGAAGAAAAGGAGATAAGGGAGAAGAGAAATAGGAAAGGTCTCACCAAAGCGTCTTCATTTTCCCTTTTTCGTGCCTCTTATGATGTGGGGCGCACCTATGGATGGAGATAAAAAGAAACACACGGCAATATATACAAAATAAACTATATACAAACTAATCTAAACATATATTTTTTTGGAAAATTTTCAAATTTTTCGATTTTTATGCATTTTTCAACTTTTTTCAAAAATCAACGATATATACAAAAGAAATAAAATCCTCCCCACACTTAAGTCTTACTCGTCCCCGAGTAAGTGACTCAAATATGAAAGGAGGGGAAAAAAAAGAAAAGGAAAACAAAACAATTTTTTTTGGGTTTTTTTTTTTTTTTTTTGGGAATTCCCTCCCCACACTTAGTATTTACATGGTGTGAGGGGTGAATTCAAAACAAATAACACGTTTTTGGGTTTTAAATATTTTGAAAATAAAAACTTGTTTTTGGGATTTTTGATTTTTGATGAATAATCACAATATGAACAATATATACAAGAGGGTGAACTAAATGCAAAATGATATAATACAAGGTGCATGCTCTAAGTAAATGCAAGCTAAACTATATGCTAATCTAGAGTCTCGTCGTGGCGGTAAAATGCATAAATGCACGCCCCTCATGGGGGTACCAACCACGGGAAAGTCTAGTGTGCCATATCGGAGTCTCGTCGTGGCGGTAAAATGCATAAATGCACGCCCCTCATGCGGGTACCAACCACGGGAAAGTCTAAAAATGACACTTAAACAAAATGCAACTACGCTATATGGATGCAAGGCTAACATGCAACGATATGTTACAAAATTAAATTCTAATGCAAGCCTAAATGGATGCAACTAAATGGATAGCTAAGCTAAGATATAATACAAGTATCTAAATGCATGCAAAAATATAAACATGATGAAGATTTGGATTAAAAGGGATCATACTCATGGGTTTCCGGCTTCAGGAGTATCCAGTAAAATCAGAGGATGTAGTATCAAATTGGCCATGACCGGCCTCTGCATAGGACGCATCTACATCCCTGGCTCCGAACCAGAGCCGCCACCCTCCACAATCTCGAATCGGGGACCCATCCTATCAAACCACTCGGCATTCTGTGCCGCAGTCTCTGGGTCCACCTCCTCCTCCTCAACTACCGGCTGAGCAAAAACCGGTGCAGAATAATAATCATGCTGAACACTGAAATCCCCAAATACCCTCGACCCCTGATCATACCCACCCTCGGGCCACATAAAATAGGACGGATGCGGACCAATGGGCTCCCTATACCCCTCCCTACACCAGTTATCGTAAGAAGGGTATTGGCCAAGAGCCAAGTCGTAATACATTCTATCCACCCTCTGTGACAAAAGAGCTCTCTCCCTAGCTTCCTCCTCTCTCCACTTAGCCACCGCCTCTCTATCCTTAGCCGCCGCCTCAGAGGCCAAATTCATATCGACCATGAACTGAATCAAGGAAGGATCCAAAGGTGGGTAACTAGGAGTGGTGGAAGTGGATGCCTCGGGTTGGGATGAATTAGGCCAAGGACGCCATTGTTGTTGATGGAAAAAGGAGGGGTTCACATAAGGCAAGGTGGTGGGAGTGGGGCCTTGCTGCTCTCTCCTATATGTAGTGACGGGGGCAGTGGGATCTCGCCTGAAAGCGGTGATTGGAGCAAATGGATCATCTGGGTTATCCTCAGGTGGTGGTGGAGGGTTCTCCTCCTCTAGGGGAAGGAGATAGTGCGCACTATCAGGAACCACTTTCATTGCCGCACTATTCGGGAGGGGAATAGAATTAACCCCTCGAATCCTCCAATACATCTTCCCATCCTCAACTCTCTTCACTACCCACTCAAGCTTCGTAGAAATGTAATCCTCCGTCAACAAGGAACATCCTCCCAAACATCTCAAATTTCGCTCATCTAGAGCATTCTTACAAAGGGCATGGGCAATTTTAGTAACAATACCCCCAATGTGGATACCGGTCGGGCTAAATGGATCATTGGAAATTTTCTGAAAGTGGAGAGCGACATGGTGACCAATGTTGACTCCAAATTTATTCGACTTTTGGAACAAGTAAGCCGCCAAAATCGAGAGCTCATCAGCCCGAAAATTATGACACTCCTCCCTCCCAAACAAAGACCAACCCATAAAGTGTTGCCAAATCCGAATAGGGGCATTGTGACAAGCATTAGCTGGCTTTTTGGCCCCCTTTTCACCCTCTATCCCCGAGATAGCAGTCCATACATCATTCAAATTAAAGGTTTCGGGGACTTTATAAGACTTGTGAAATTTAACCCCTAAAACCTTGCAAAATTTCTCCAGGGAAAGGGTGAAAGCAGTATTGAGAATTTGGAAGGTGACCGTCTTAACCATCCCAGTGTTCCGGTCTTTCTCATGACTAAAAGTGCTCAAGAACTCCCAAGTAAGACGGGGGTAAGTACGGAAATGTTGACCGTAAAGTTCCCCCATCTCTAAACCTTTAAAAAGCTCAAGGGTGACCGTATCAAGGCCGAAGTTACGCATACTATTCCGACAAATGAAGCGGGAATGGGGAAGGTTGCGGCGTTTCAGACATTGAAACTTACCTCGCGCAATTTCGCTATTGAAGATGATATCCGGAAAGTCGGCATCCGGACCCATTCCCGTCGTTACTTGTTGGAGCCTAGCCTCCAACTCCGCCTCAAGCTGAGCCCTTGTTCTTTTCCTAGCCGGTTGTTGAGCCATGGTGATATTTTCGAGTAGTCAATCGAAATAGGGAAAAAAAAATTAGGGAAAAATGAGGTTTTTGAGTTGTGGGATGAATTTGGGTGATGTAGTGGGTTAATTTTTGGGTTTGTTGTTGGATTGATGGAGTTTTGTGTGGTTTTAATGGAGTTTTGTGAAGTTTTTTGTGGGTTTTGAAGGTAGAAAGAGAAAGAAAGAAGGAATAATTAAAGAGAATGAGGAAAGAAATTGGGGCTCACGAGTGGAAATTAGCCTCGGGTGAGTTCTGGGCCGGTCTGGGCACCGGCCGCCGGTCGACCGGCCTGGAACCCAAGTCAAATTTTTTGATTTTTTTGGTTTTTGAGAATTTCACGTGTTCAGGTGCTCCTGGCCGGTCGGCACATCGGCCGCCGGCTGCCCGGCCAGGAACACAGCTCAAAAAATTTAAACTTCAAAATTTCAGTTATATGGTGCTCTGGGCCGGTTGTCAGACCGGCCGCCGGTCCACCGGCCTAGAACACAGGTCAAAATTTTCAAAAAACACAACTTCGATGATAATGTGCTCCAGGCCGGTCGGCACACCGGCTACCGGTCCACCGGCCTAGAACACCTGCTACTTAATTCACACTTTTCAAAAGCTTGCTACTGGAGTGCTCTGGGCCGGTCGGCTCACCGGCTGCCGGTCGACCGGCCTGGAGCACTTCTTCTCTTCTTCATTTCGCCTTCAAGTTCACAAGAAAGAAACCCAAGTCACCAACAATATCTACCCAACCAACAAATTCCCAAAGACACGGTTTTGATCCAAACCCGACTACAAGTGTTTCAAACCTACCTAAAACTTCTTCCAAAGACGAAATACCCGAGTACACAATCTCAAATCTTCACAACTACTCCTAATATGCATGCTATATACAAAAAATTGGTGGTTGTTGAGGGACTCCACCAAACCTATCAATGCACAAGAACTTACAAACAAGACTCCTCCTCGGGAAGTGGATCCCCAAGGAAAAGTACTTCAACCGTTCCCTTCTCATCTCCATTAAAGTATTTCTTCACTCGATGCCCATTTACTTTGAAATTACCTCCTTCTTCACTCCAAAGTTCGAAAGCTCCATGTGGTGATATGTCGATAACTTTGAAAGGACCCGACCATCTCGACCGTAGCTTCCCCGGAAACAACTTGACCCTAGAATTATAGAGTAAGACTTGATCACCCACTTTTACATCTTTATCAACCAATTTGGCGTCATGCCATTTCTTTGTTTGCTCCTTGTAAATCTTTGAGCTCTCGTAGGCATCAAGTCTTAGTTCTTCAAATTCACTCATTTGGAGAAAACGTAGCTCTCCGGCCATATCAATGTCAAAGTTCATTTCCTTTAAGGCCCACCATGCCTTGTGCTCCAACTCGATTGGCAAGTGACAAGCTTTGCCATAGACAAGCTTGTAGGGAGTTGTGCCGAGGGGAGTTTTGAAGGCGGTGCGAAGGGCCCATAGAACATCCGGGAGCTTTTGGGACCAATCCTTTCTACCTTTGCTAGTGGTCTTCTCCAAGATGGCTTTTATTTGACGGTTTGAGACCTCCACTTGCCCACTTGTTTGAGGGTGGTAGGCAAGAGCGGTCTTGTGAGTGACACCATGGGAAGAAAGCAAGATCTTGAAAGTGCTCTTCCTAAAGTGCGAACCCCCGTCACTAATCACCACTCTCGGGGTCCCAAATCTTGGAAAGATAGTGTTTTTGAAGAGCTTGATAACAACTTTAGCATCATTTGTTGGGGTAGCAACGGCTTCAATCCACTTGGACACATAGTCTACCAAAATGTACTCATTCCCACAAGAGTTGGGGAATGGTCCCATGAAATCAACTCCCCAACAATCAAAAAGCTCAATCTCAAGAATGTTTTGAAGGGGCATCTCATTTCTTTGACTTATATTCCCCGTTCGTTGGCATCGATCACAAGATTTGACAAAGTAGTGGATATCCTTGAACATAGATGGCCAAAAGAAACCACCTTGTAACACCTTTGCAATGGTGCGAGATGTACCAAGGTGGCCCCCATAGGCCGAGTTGTGAATTCTATCGACTATCTCCATGCCTTCTTCTCTAGGAACACATCTTCGAAACATGCCATCACCACACTTGCGAAAAAGATGTGGGTCATTCCAAAAATAGCGTTTTGAGTCATGCTTCAACTTCCTCCTAGCTCTAGCATCCAACTCTTCCGGAATAAACCCGCTCACAATCAAATTTGCCAAGTCCGCAAACCATGGTGATTTACCACCTATCATCATCAAACTATCTTCTCTCAACCACTCATTGATCGGGCCACTCTCATCCTTCAACCCATGATCTTCGGTAGTCAATCTAGATAGGTGGTCGGCAACAACATTCTCCGACCCCGCCTTGTCTTTAATTTCCAAGTCAAACTCTTGAAGTAAAAGAACCCACCTCAAGAGCCTTGGCTTTGCATCTTTTTTCACTAACAATTGTCTCAAGGCGGAGTGATCCGAGTATACCACAACTTTAGCACCAACAAAGTATTGCCGTAATTTTTCCACGGCATGAACAATGGCTAGCATTTCCTTTTCCGTCGTAGAGTAGTTGACTTGGGCTTGATCTAGAGTTTTGCTTGTGTAGTAGATTACATGGTGCCTCTTGTCCACAACTTGGCCAAGCACCGCCCCGACCGCATAATCGGAGGCGTCACACATGACTTCGAAGGGAAGGCTCCAATCCGGTGAGCACATTATGGGAGCCGTCACAAGGGCCTCCTTCAACCTACAAAAAACACTCAAGCAAAATTCATCAAATACAAATAAGGTGTCTTTGAGAAGAAGAGAAGTCAATGGCTTGGCAATTTTAGAAAAATCTTTGATAAAACGTCGGTAAAAGCCCGCATGGCCTAGAAAGCTTCTCACTCCCTTCACATTTGTAGGGGGTGACAAGTTTTCTATCACCGAAACCTTAGCCATATCAACTTCTATCCCTCTCTTAGACACGATGTGGCCAAGCACAACCCCCTCCTCCACCATAAAGTGGCATTTCTCCCAATTGAGGACGAGGTTGTGCTCCTCACATCTTTGCAAAACATTAGACAAATTTAATAGCCCAAGATCAAATGAGTCTCCATGGACACTAAAGTCGTCCATGAAGACCTCCATACTCTTCTCAAGAAAATCGGCAAAAATTGCCGTCATACATCTTTGGAACGTCCCCGGAGCATTACAAAGCCCAAAGGGCATCCTCTTATAAGCATAAACTCCTATGGGACAAGTGAATGTGGTTTTCTCTTGGTCTTCCGGGTGTATGGTGATTTGGAAAAACCCGGAATAACCATCTAGAAATGAATAGTAAGAATGCCCCGTTAACCTTTCAAGCATTTGGTCAATAAAGGGGATGGGGTAGTGGTCTTTGAGGGTGGCGGCATTTAATTTGCGATAGTCAATGCACATCCGCCACCCGGTCACGGGTCTAGAAGCTAAGAGAGTCCCATCCTCTTGTTCCACCAAAGTTACCCCTCCTTTCTTGGGCACTACATGGACGGGACTCACCCAAGAGCTATCGGTTATTTGGTAGATTATCCCGGCCCCTAGCAACTTCATCACCTCATTTTTCACCGCTTCCGCCATCTTAGGGTTCAACCTACGTAGCCCATCTACCTTAGCTTTGCTACCCTCCTCCAAGACAACCCTATGCATGCAAAGATTAGGACTTAAACCTTTGATATCATCAATGCTATATCCAAGTGAGCCCCTATGAGTTTTCAAGATTTTCAAAAGTTCAAGTTCTTGGCCTTCACTTAAATTAGCATTAATGATAACGGGATAAGTCTCTCCCTCACCTAAAAAAGAGTACTTAAGTGAGGGAGGTAAGGGCTTTAGTTGTACCTTTGGAGGGAGAAGGCCCTCCACCTTCTTCAAGAGCTCATCATCTACCTCATGGTCATCTCCCATCTCCTCATCATGGAGTGCCACTTGTAGAGCTTCTTCTTCACATTTCTCTTCTTCATGCACCTTCTCAACCACTTCTTCAATGACTTCTACCGAGCAAGCTTTGTGAAACATTGGTCCCTTCACTAGATGAGGAAGATTAAATTCAAGGGTTTCGTTTCCCACCCTAAAGGTTAGCCGCCCGTCCCTCACATCAATGAGGACTCCTCCGGTAGCCAAAAAGGGCCTACCGAGGATGATGGGAGTGTGGCTATCCTCCGGGATATCTAGGACAACGAAATCCGTGGGGATCAAAAATTTGCCAACTTTAACGGGTACGTCCTCAAGCACACCCAAAGGTTGCTTAACGGACCTATCCGCTAGTTGTAGAGTCATAGAAGTGTGGGTTAAACTATCAAGTCCAATTCTTTTAGCAATAGTTAAGGGAATGACACTTACACTTGCACCATTGTCACATAATGCCCTTGAAATCATGACTCCCCCCACAACACAAGGGATAGAGAAACTTCCGGGGTCCCCAAGTTTTTTTGGCATTTTGAAAGAGTTAGGATTAATGAGGAGAGCACTACACTCCGCCTCCATAATCATAACATCTTGGGTACCCAAAGTCCTCTTATGAGTCAAGATGTCTTTTAGAAATTTTGAGTAAGTGGGCATGTTCAATATAACATCGGTGAAAGGTAAGGTCACTTCAAGTCCCTCAAGCATTTTTCTAAATTGGGTGAACTTGAAGTTTTCCTTAGTTTTCAAAGCTCTAGAGGGGTAGGGGATATCGGAAACAACAAGTGGAGAACTAAAAGATACCTTTGGAATGGGAGTTTTCTTGGTTACCTTAGCTCTTGCTATTGGTTGTACCTCTACTCCTTCATCATTGGCATCCTTGATCATCTCCTCTTCATAAGGCATAATTTCGACATACCCATCTTCTCCCTCTTTGGGTTGATCATCTTCACCCTTGCCATCATCTTTTAACTCCAAGGTAGGAGTCAAAATGGGCTCTTCGAATTCTTCTCCTTCCTCAACATGCTCATCATTTGGAATCTCATCATTCATCATATCCATGTAGGGGTTATCAAGCACAAGTCCACTTCTTAAAGTCACCGCACATGCGTGGTGGCTTGATGAAGCATCCTTGGAGCTTTTCCCTTGAGCAAGTAGACCTCCCGGAGGCCTTTGAGGATTGTTCAAAGCTTGAGAAGCTAACCTAGCTTCCAATTCTCTCACCTCCTTTTTGTGAGCATTAGTGACATTTTGCAAAGCCAAGTTGTTTTGGATCTCCATGTTTTTGACTAGTTGCAAAACTTCACTCATTGAAGGTTCATTGTCTTGATGAGGTTGGTTTGTTAAAGGGAGGGCAAATGCATAGTCATTTCGACTACTTGAACCTTGGTTGTTGCTTCTTTGGTTGTTAAAGTTTCCTTGTTGGTTGTTATTGAAATTTCCTTGTTGCCCCCTTGAACCTTGACCATTGAAATTTGGTCCTTGATTGTTGTTGAAATTTGACCCTTGGCCTTGGAAAGATTGATCGGGAAACCCTTGACTTGCTTGATTGTTTTGGTTGCCTTGGTAAAAATTACCTTGGCCTTGGTTGTTGAAGTTTGGGTTCCCTTGGTTTTGATTCCAATTTCCTTGACCTTGATTCCAATTACCTTGGTTTTGGAAGTTACCTTGGTTATTGTAACCTTGATCATTGAATTGTTGATTTTGGAATTGGTTTGATCCTTGACCTTGTTGAGAGTTGTTGAATTGATTATTGTAGTTTCCTCTTGAAAATTGACCTCCTCCTCTAGGTTGGGAAAAACCCGGAGGGTTGGAAGGTTGAGCTTGTGTGTGTTGAGGGTTTAACACATTTTGGCTTTTGTAACTCATGTTTGGGTGAAATTTCGAACTTGGATGATAAAAATTGGAATTTGGGTTGTAAGCTCCTTGACTTTGGAATGGAGGCCTTGAGGGCCGTGGGTTGTTGTTGACTCCTTGAAATGCATTCACATGTTGATAGTCATTTCCTCCTTCATTGTTATAGGATACATTATTCCCACAAACTTCAAAGCTGTGTCCATACCCATTGCAAATTTCACAAGTAGGGGTTTGATAAGCTTCCACCATAAGAGGTGCATAAGACCCACTAGCTTCATTCACATGATGGCCTTGACTTTGATTTTGAGCTTTTTGAAGCTCGGCAAAACCCTTAGTAAAAGTTTGTGTGAGCAAATCAATCTTGGCATTGGTATCCGCATTTGAAAAGTTCTCACTTGGGTACTTAGAACTCCTCCTCAAGCTATTTCCTCTAGTACCATAGCTAGACTCCGACTCAACCATTTTCTTAATCAATGCCGCTTCTTGTTGGTCATTCAAATGATCGAAACTTCCCCCCGCGGAAGCATTCACCATAACCTTGGTTTGAGGGAGAAGAGTTTGATAGAATGTTTGAGTGACATACCAATCCGCAATGCCATGATGAGGGCAACGGGCAAGTAAATCAATGAATCGATTCCATGCTTCTCCCAAGGATTCTCCATCCTCTTGTTGGAAGGTTGTTATCTCATTTCTTAGCATCGCCGTTTTGGAGGCGGGGTAGTACTTGCTTAGAAACTCCTTAGCCAAGTCATCCCAAGTAGTGAAAGTGTTTGGAGCATGGTTATTCAACCACCTCTCCGCCCGGTCTTTAAGAGAAAATGGGAACAACATTAGACAAAGGGTTTCCTCGGGCACACCATTCCTCTTCATGATTCCTACCCTACTTTTGAACTTTCTCAAGTGGGCATGAGCATCCTCATCGGGGAGGCCTCCAAAGCTATCCCGCTCAATAGAACTCATTTGAGCCGGGTGTATCTCAAAGTTATTTGGGGCCAAGACACCGAAATTTATTGGGGATTGGGTATCATCGTGGTTGGGTCGGTTACGGTCACGTAAAGTCGTCATTTGTGGTTGATTTTGTTGTTGAGGTATTGTAGGTGGTGAATTTGGTGGTGTATTTTGTATTGTATTGTAGAAGGGATTTTCGAATATAGGTTCAATGGTGTTGTTTTGTGGGTGATCGATTGTTGGAGTGGATGTAGAAGCGATTGAAGTATTGGCTTGTTGATGGCTAACCCTTCTTGAATTCCTAACCCGAGCAAGTGTATTAGCTCGGAGAGTCCTAAATAACCTTTCGGGCTCCGGATGGCTCAAGAACAACCCTTCACCCCTAGGCATGCACTCAAAAGCAACTTAAAAACAAGTTAGACTCCTAGTGTGTTTTTGGGCACACTAGGGAAAGACAATAATGCAAGGCACTCTACAAATAATCTAACAACTAAATACCAACAAAACAACAAGTAACTTGGCTAAATCTAAGACACAAAACAAACTACGAGTTTCCTTACGCCATCCCCGGCAGCGGCGCCAATTGATGAACGGTTTGTCGCGTACCGCTCAAGCAAAAACAATTTATAAAACCCAACTAATGCGATAGAGGAAGTCGGGGTCGAACCACAAGGATGGAGGGGTCAACTACAAGTTTGAATGAATCATATTCTAGCCTAATAAGAGATTGATTGGAAGATTAACTAAAAACTAGAAAATGCAAGTAATCGCTAGATAACAAGGTAAAGACAATTAAGGGAAAACTAAGGTGAAGGGTTCACCTTAGGGGGATTAATGGGCTAGTCTAGCAATTAGCAAATGGGTAACAAATTCGAGTAGAATTAATTGCTAATGTCTCAACAATTAATAATCATCAACAAAGCCATCGCATTTGTCTCAAATCACCCATATAAACACAAGTCTAATCATTTCTACCACCGTCGCTTAAGAAATAATCAAACTATACTTGATAAAATGGGTAACTTTCGTTTACACATTTCATCAAACACTTAGTGTGCATATGCGTAATACCCAAATAATTACCACAAATCTACTAATCACCCAACTAATTATCCCACATAATCCTCCCTTAGGCTCCCCATAAACCCTAGAAGGGAACTACTCACTCATTCTAAGGGAAATCAAACAACTAAAGGCAAGGAGTAGTGAAATGAACATTATGCTATGGAGGTGAATAATTATAACAATCAAATGATAAACAATAAACTAGAAATGAAATTAAATTGCATAAATAACAAAAAGATGAGAAATTTATACCAACAAGCTTGTATTAGTGAATAGGGAGAATGTCTTCAACCCAAAATCCTCAATACAAACCTAAAACTGAAATAATTCTACTAGGAAAGACTAGATCTACCAACTTGAAATGAGAAATTAAGTTTAATTAGGGAACAATTAGGAGAGTAATTAGTGCTTAATAGAGGTTACAAATTATCTAGGGTTTTGTTCTAAGAGATAATGAAAAGCTGCTTACAAAATATTAGGGGAAGGGTATATATAGGTATCTCGAAAATTAAGAAAGAAAATAGAAGAAGAGTCGAAAATGCGGAGCTGTGTTCCTGGCCGACCGACCGGCCGCCGGCCCTCTGACCGGCCTGGAGCACATCAGTAGCTTCAATTTCTTTGTCTTCAAAATTCTTCTAAGTATGGAGAATGGGGGTCCTGGCCGGTCGACCGTCCGCCGGCCACCCACCGGCCTGGAGCACAAAATACTTCTCATGAGCTTACTGTTGTTGCACAGGCCGGGTAGTCGACCGGCCGACACTACCTGGGCCTTTTCTTCTCTTTATCTTCTTCTTTCATTTGTGAGTGTGTTGGCTGTGCCGGGTGACCGGCCGCCGGTCAGAGGACCGGCCTGCGCCACCTGAAGGCTAATTTCCTCATTCTTCTTCTCATCTTCGAATCCCGATTCATGCAAGACCTTTATGCTCCGATTTCTTCATTTCCACCTTAATTCCTACAAATTAAGATCGACATTCATAGCACGGGAAGTCGGGAAGCAAAATGCAATCAAGGGCACGCAAATCCGTGTAAACGGACCAAAATGGGGACGAAAATGAGGGGGAAAATGTGACTAATTAAATGCTTATCAATGGGTATATCGAAATTATGCCTTTTGAGGAGGAGATGATCAAGGATGCCGATGATGACGGAGTAGAGGTACAACCAATAGCAAGAGCTAAGGTAACCAAGAAAACTCTCATTCCAAAGGTATCTTCTAGTTCTCCACTTGTTGTTTCCGATATCCCCTACCCCTTTAGAGCATTGAAAACTAAAGAAAACTTCAAGTTCACCCAATTTAGAAAAATGCTTGAGGGACTTGAAGTGACCTTACTTTTCACCGATGTTATATTAAACATGCCCACTTACTCAAAATTTCTAAAAGATATCTTGACTCACAAGAGAACTTAAGGTACCCAAGATGTTATGATTATGGAGGCGGAGTGTAGTGCTCTCCTCATTAATCCTCTCTTTCAAAATGCCAAAAAAGCTTGGGGACCCCGGAAGTGTCTCTATCCCTTGTGTTGTAGGGGGAGTCATGATTTCAAGGGCATTATGTGATAACGGTGCAAGTGTAAGTGTCATTCCCTTAACTATTGCTAAAAGAATTTGACTTGATAGTTTAACCCACACTTCTATGACTCTTCAACTAGCGGATAGGTCCGTTAAGCAACCTTTGGGTGTGCTTGAGGACGTACCTGTTAAAGTTGGTAAAAAAATTTATTCCCACGGATTTCGTTGTCCTAGATATCCCGGAGGATAGCCACACTCCCATCATCCTCGGTAGGCCCTTTTTGGCTACCGGAGGAGTCCTCATTGATGTGAGGGATGGGCGGCTAACCTTTAGGGTGGGGAACGAAACCCTTGAATTTAATCTTCCTCATCTAGTGAAGGGACCAATGTTTCACAAAGCTTGCTCGGTAGAAGTCATAGAGGAAGTGGTTGAAAGGGTGCATGAAGAAGAGAAATGTGAAGAAGAAGCTCTACAAGTGGCACTCCATGATGAGGAGATGGGTGATGACCATGAGGTAGATAATGAGCTCTTGAAGAAGGTGGAGAGCCTTCTCCCGTCAAAGGTACAACTAAAGCCCTTACCTCCCTCACTTAAGTACTCTTTTTTAGGTGAGGGAGATACTTATCCCATTATCATTAATGCTAATTTGAGTGAAAGCCAAGAACTTGAACTTTTGAAAATCTTGAAAACTCATAGGGGCTCACTAGGATATAGCATTGATGATATCAAAGGTTTAAGTCCTAATCTTTGCATGCATAGGATTGTCTTGGAGGAGGGTAGCAAACCTAAGGTAGATGGGCTCTGTAGGTTGAACCCTAAGATGGCGGAAGTGGTGAAAAATGAGGTGATGAAGTTGCTAGAGGCCGGGATTATTTACCAAATAACAGATAGTTCTTTGGTGAGCCCCGTCCATGTAGTGCCCAAGAAAGGAGGGGTAACTATGGTGGAACAAGAGGATGGGACTCTCTTAGCCTCTAGGCCCGTGACCGGGTGGCGGATGTGCATTGATGATCGCAAATTAAATGCCGCCACCCTCAAAGACCACTACCCCATCCCCTTTATTGACCAAATACTTGAAAGGTTAGCGGGGCATTCTTACTATTCATTTTTAGATGGTTATTCCGGGTTTTTCCAAATCCCCAAACACCCGGAAGACCAAGAGAAGACCACATTCACTTGTCCCATAGGAGTTTATGCTTATAAGAGGATGCCCTTTGGGCTTTGTAATGCTCCGGGGACGTTCCAAAGATGTATGCCGGCAATTTTTGCCAATTTTCTTGAGAAGAGTATGGAGGTCTTCATGGACGACTTTAGTGTCCATGGAGACTCATTTGATCTTGGGTTATTGAGTTTGTCGAATGTTTTGCAAAGATGTGAGGAGCACAACCTCGTCCTCAATTGGGAGAAATGCCACTTTATGGTGGAGGAGGGGGTTGTGCTTGGCCACATCGTGTCTAAGAGAGGGATAGAAGTTGATATGGCTAAGGTTTCGGTAATAGAAAACTTGTCACCCCCTACAAATGTGAAGGGAGTGAGAAGCTTTCTAGGCCATGCGGGCTTTTACCGACGTTTCATCAAAGATTTTTCTTAAATTGCCAAGCCTTTAACTTCTCTTCTTCTCAAAGACACCCCATTTGTATTTGATGAATTTTTCTTGAGTGTTTTTTGTAGGTTAAAGGAGGCCCTTGTGACGGCTCCCATAATCCGCTCACCGGATTGGAGCCTTCCCTTCGAAGTTATGTGTGACGCCTCCGATTATGCGGTCGGGGCGGTGCTTGGCCAAGTTGTGGACAAGAGGCACCATGTAATCTACTACACAAGCAAAACTCTAGATCAAGCCCAAGTCAACTACTCTACGACGGAGAAGGAAATTCTAGCCATTGTTCATGCCGTGGAAAAATTCCGGCAATACTTTGTTGGTTCCAAGGTCGTGGTATACTCGGATCACTCCGCCTTGAGACAATTGTTGTTGAAAAAAGATGCAAAGCCAAGGCTCTTGAGGTGGGTTCTTTTTCTTCAAGAGTTCGACTTGGAGATTAAAGACAAGGAGGGGTCGGAGAATGTTGTTGCCGACCACCTATCTAGATTGACTACCGAAGATCATGGGTTGAAGGATGAGAGTGGCCCGATCAATGAGTGGTTGAGAGAAGATAGTTTGATGATGATAGGTGGTAAATCACCATGGTTTGCGGAATTGGCAAATTTGATTGTGAGCGGGTTCATTCCGGAGGAGTTGGATGCTAGAGCTAGAAGGAAGTTGAAGCATGACTCAAAACGCTATTTTTGGAATGACCCACATCTTTTTCGCAAGTGTGGCGATGGCATGTTTCGAAGATGTGTTCCTAGGGAAGAGGGCATGGAGATAGTCGATAGGATTCACAACTCGGCCTATGAGGGCCACCTTGGTACATCTCGCACCATTGCAAAGGTGTTAAAAGGTGGTTTCTTTTGGCCGTCTATGTTCAAGGATATCCACTACTTTGTCAAATCTTGTGATCGATGTCAACGAATGGGTAATATAAGTCAAAGAAATGAGATGCCCCTTCAAAACATTCTTGAGATTGAGCTTTTCGATTGTTGGGGAGTTGATTTCATGGGACCATTCCCAAACTCTTGTGGGAATGAGTACATTTTGGTTGCGGTGGACTATGTGTCCAAGTGGATTGAAGCCGTAGCTATCCCAACAAATGATGCTAAAGTTGTTATCAAGCTCTTCAAAAACACTATCTTTCCAAGATTTGGGACTCCGAGAGTGGTGATTAGCGACGGGGGTTCGCACTTTAGGAAGAGCACTTTCAAGATCTTGCTCTCTTCTCATGGTGTCACTCACAAGACCGCTCTTGCCTACCACCCTCAAACAAGTGGGCAAGTAGAGGTCTCAAACCGTCAAATAAAAGCCGTCTTGGAGAAGACCACTAGCAAAGGTAGAAAGGATTGGTCCCAAAAGCTCCCCGATGTTCTATGGGCCCTTCACACCGCCTTCAAAACTCCCCTCGGCACAACTCCCTACAAGCTTGTCTATGGCAAAGCTTGTCACTTGCTAATCGAGTTGGAGCACAAGGCATGGTGGGCCTTAAAGGAAATGAATTTTGACATCAACATGGCCGGAGAGCTACGTTTTCTCCAAATGAGTGAACTTGAAGAGCTAAGACTTGATGCCTACGAGAGCTCAAAGATTTACAAAGAGTAAACGAAGAAATGGCATGACGCCAAATTGGTTGATAAAGATGTAAAAGTAGGTGATCAAGTCTTACTCTATAACTCTAGGGTCAAACTATTTCCGGGGAAGCTACGGTCGAGATGGTCGGGTCCTTTCAAAGTTATCGACATATCACCACATGGAGCTTTCGAACTTTGGAGTGAAGAAGGTGGTAATTTCAAAGTAAATGGGCATCGAGTGAAGAAATACTTTGATGGAGATGAGAAAGGAACAGTTGAAGTACTTTTCCTTGGGGATCCACTTCCCGAGGAGGAGTCTTGTTTGTAAGTTCTTGTGCATTGTTAGGTTTGGCGGAGTCCCTCAACAACCACCAATTTTTTTTGTATATAGCATGCATTTTAGGAGTAGTTGTGAAGATTTGATATTGTGTACTCGGGTATTTCGTCCTTGGAAGAAGTCCTAGGTAGGTTTGAAACATTTGTAGTCGGGTTTGATTAGAAACCGTATCATTGGGGATATGTTGGTTGGGTCGAGATTGTTGGTGGCTTGGGGATTTTTATTGTGAATTGAAGGCAAGGGAATAAGGGAGAAGTGATCCAGGCCGGTGGACCGGCGGCCGGTGTGCCGACCGGCCTGGAGCACTCCAGAAGGTGAATTTGAAGATTGACGAATTGAGTAGCAGGTGTTCCAGGCCGGTGGACCAGCGGCCGGTGTGCCGACCGGCCTGGAGCACATTATCATATGAGTTGAATTTTTGCGAATTTTGACCTGTGTTCTAGGCCGGTGGACCGGCCGTCGGTCTGACGACCGGCCTAGAGCACCAAATAGCTGAGCATTTGAACTTGAAATTTTTGGAGCTGCGTTCCCAGCCGGTCGACCGGCGGCCGGTGGCTATGCCGGCTGGGAACACCTGAACACATGAAAAATTCTCGAAAGCCAAAAATCGAAAAATTTAAGTCGAGTTCTAGGCCGGTCGACCGGCGGCCGGTGCCCCGACCGGCCCAGAACACACCCGAGAGCTTTATTTCACTCGTGAGCCTCATTTTCCCTTCATTCTTTTTCATTGCTTCTTCTTTCTTTCTCTTTCTTCCTTCAAAACCCCACAAATACTTCACGAAAATCACCACAAAACTCAATCAATCCAACAATCAACCCAACAAATAACCCACTACATCACACAAATTCATCCCCCAGCTCAAAAACCTCAACTTTTTCCAACCTTTTCCCAGATTTCAATTGACTATCACAAAAACTCAATGGCTCAACAACCACCAAGGAAGAGAACATGGGCTCAGCTTGAGGCGGAGTTGGAGGCTAGGCTCCAACAAGTAACGGCGAGAATGGGTCCGGATGCCGACTTTCCGGATATCATCTTCAATAGCGAGATTGCGCGAGGTAAGTTTCAATGTCTAAAACGCCGTAACCTTCCCCATTCCCGCTTCATTTGTAGGAATTCTATGCGCAATTTCGGCCTTGATACGGTCACCCTTGAGCTTTTTAAAGGTTTAGGGATGGGGGAACTTTACGGTCAACATTTCCGTACTTACCCCCGTCTTACTTGGGAGTTCTTGAGCACTTTTAGTCATGAGAAAGACCGGAACACTGGCATGGTTAAGACGGTCACCTTCCAAATTCTTAATACTGCTTTCACCCTTTCCCTGGAGAAATTTTGCAAGGTTTTGGGTGTTAAATTTCACAAGTTTTATAAAGTCCCTGAAACCTTTAATTTGAATGATGTGTGGACTGCAATCTCGGGGATGGAAGTTGAGAATGGGGCTAAAAAGCCAGCAAATGCTTGTCACAATGCTCCTATTCGGATTTGGCATCATTTTATGGGTTGGTCATTGTTTGGGAGGGAGGAGTGTCATAATTTTCGGGCCGATGAGCTCTCGATTTTGGCGGCTTATTTGTTTCAAAAGCCGAGTAAATTTGGGGTCAACATTGGTCACCATGTCGCTCTACACTTCCAGAAAGTGGCTAATGATCCATTTAGCCCTACCGGTATCCATATTGGGGGTATTGTTACTAAGATTGACCATGCCCTTTGCAAAAATGCATTAGATGAGAGAAATTTGAGGTGTTTGGGGGGATGTTCTTTGTTGACGGAGGATTACATTACATCGAAGCTTGAGTGGGTCGTTAAGCGAGTTGAGGACGGTAAAATGTATTGGAGGATTCGAGGGGTCAACTTTATTCCCCTCCCGAATAGTGCGGCAATGAAAGTGGTTCCCGATAGTGCGCACTATCTCCTCCCCCTAGAGGAGGAGAACCCTCCACCACCAGTTGAAGATAACCCGGAAGATCAACTAGCTCCAATCACCGCTTTCATGCGAGATCCCACTGCCCCCGTCACTACCTATAGGAGAGAGCAGCAAGGCCCCACTCCCACTACCATGCCTTATGTGAACCCCTCTTTTTTGCATCAACAACAATGGCGTCCTTGGCCTAATTCATCCCAACCCGAGGCTTCCACTTCCACCACTCCTAGTTACCCACCTTTGGATCCTTATTTGATTCAGTTCATGGCCGATATGAATTTGGCCTCCGAGGCGGCGGCTAAGGATAGAGAGGCGGCGGCTAAGTGGAGAGAGGAAGAAGCCAGGGAGAGAGCTCTTTTGTCCCAGAGGATGGATAGGATGTACTACGACTTGGCTCTTGGCCACTTTCTTACGATAATTGGTGTCGGAAGGGGTATAGGGAGCCCATTGGTCCGCATCCGTCCTATTTCATGTGGCCCGAGGGTGGGTATGATCAGGGTTCGAGGGTATTTGGGGACTTCAATGTCCAGCATGATTACTATTCTGCGCCGGTTTTTGCACAACCGGTAGTTGATGAGGAGGAGGTAGATCCTGAGACTGCGGCACAGAATGCCGAGTGGTTTGATAGGATGGGCCCCAGATTCGAGATTGTGGAGGGTGGCGGCTCTGGTTTGGGAGCCAGGGGTGCATATGAGTCCTTTACTGAGGCCGGTAGTGGCCATTTTGATACTACATCCACTGACTTTACTGGATACTCCTGAGGCGGTATACCCATGAGTATGCATCCCTTTAATCCAAATCTTCATCATGTTTATATTTTTGTATGCATTTAGATATTTGTAATATATCCTAATTTAGTTATCCATTTAGTTGCATTCATTTAGGCTTGCATTAGAATTTAATTTTGTAAAATATCGTCACATATTATGTCTTGCATCCATATAGTGTAGTTTGCATTGTATTTCATTTTAAGCATTTAGACTAGAATCATGCATTTGCTTTTATTCGAATTGAAAACTTTCCAAAATACCAAAAACATGTTATTTGTATTGAATTCACCCCTCACACCATGTAAATACCTAAGTGTGAGGAGGGAATTCCCAAAAAAAAAAAACCAAAAACTTGTCTTATTTTTCTTTTTTCTCCTCTTTTCATATTTGAGTCACTTACTCGAGGACGAGTAAGACTTAAGTGTGGGGAGGATTTTATTTCCTTTGTATATATCGTTGATATTTGAAAAAAAGTCGAAAAATGCCTAAAAATCGAAAATTTTGAAAATTTGAAAAATTTCCAAAAAAATATATGTTTAGATTAGTTTGTATATAGTTTAGTTTGTATATTTTGCCGTGTGTTTCTTTTTATCTCCATCCATAGGTGCACCCCACATCTTAAGAGGCACGAAAAAGGGAAAATGAAGACGCTTTGGTGAGATCTTTCCTATTTCTCTTCTCTCTTATCTCCTTTTCTTCTTACTTGAGGACGGGATGTGTTGATGACGATGTTGTGAATTTTGCTGATTGGCGTGTGTGCCACTTGTGTGTTGTTAGGAGATAACTTTAGCTTGTGTGTCATATAGTCGGTTAGAGCATGTGCATTTAGGTTGTATATATGCTAGATTGCATCATGGCATATAGTTGCATTTAGAAAAATGATTTAATAATTGTCTTTTTGGAAAACTTGTTGAATGTGCATAGTCCCTTTTTGCTACTTTTTTATTCATAAAGTGTTCATCTTAATCGTGGAATTTTAGACGCCCTGGGTTGTGCATTTCTAGTGAGTTTTGACCCGTCTTCTAATGCTGAGTCACGAGTTTGCGCTTATTCCACCTCGACAACCTCAATTGATGTGAATATTCCGATGGTAGAAAGGATTCTTAGGTGAACGTTCTCGCTATGCAACCAACCATGATTCATTGTTCTTCCACTTTTGCTCAACAAAGAAAACAAATCAAACAAGCTAAAAATATTGAGTCAATTATCATCTTTTCTTGTTTTCGTCGAGGAAATGCAAAACGGAACTTCTAGGGATTCTAGTGGACCCTTATCTAGGGTCCCTTTTGATGCCACTACGGTGGGGATACCCCTATTGTTGGTTCCGACCGCGTGTCCTTAACGGAAACCGTGTGCTTTCATGCCAAAAAGTGCAAATCAAAAATTGCAACTCAAAAAGAAAGAAAAAGAAAAAGAAAGCAAAGTGTTGAAAAGAAAATTTTGCAAGCAATTAGACTCAAATACCATGTTCCTTTTATCCTTCTTGAATCATTTGCCGTTGAGTTGCATAGTGAGACGGGACGATCCTTGTATCTCATTTATTTGAGAAACGTGAATTCCATATACTTTTGTGCTTAATAACGTCACGAGGATTTCATTTCCATCTTCCATTTTATCGCTTTTGACCAAGCAAATAGTAGACGGGGTTCAAAATTATCATTAGACTTGCACTGCTAGGAGGCGAATATTTTTCCATGCTTTATGATATTAGTGGCTTATAAGGACCATGCATTATTTAGATGGTTTTTCTCTTAGATATTTCCGTCACATGGATGAGGCATGTGATTTTTCTTATGGGTAGTAGTTTAGGTAGTAGCCTTAGTATTAGTGTAGTGTTGAACATGGGTACTTATGGGTCTCGAATCTTGTTTACTTACTCGAGGAATTTTGATAAGCATTTAATTAGTCACATTTTTCCTCTCATTTTCGTCCCCATTTTGGTCCGTTTACACGGATTTGCGTGCCCTTGATTGCATTTTGCTTCCCGATTTCCCGTGTTATGAATGTCGATCTTAATTTGTAGGAGTTAAGGCGGAAATGAAGAAATCGGAGCATAAAGGTCTTGCATGAGTCGGGATTCGGAGATGAGAAGAAGAATGAGGAAAGAAGCCTTCACGTGGCGCAGGCCGGTCCTCTGACCGGCGGCCGGTCACCCGGCTCAGACCACAATCCCACGAATGAAGGAAAAAGAGAAGGTGAAGAAATGGCCAGGTAGTGCCGGCCGGTCGCCTAACCGGCCTGCACTACATCAGTAAGTGCTTGGGAAGTAATTTGTGCTCCAGGCCGGTGGGGGGCCGGCGGCCGGTCACCCGGCTGGGAACGCATTTCCATACTTAGAAGAATTTTTGAAGACGATGAAAATGAAGCTACTGATGTGCTCCCGGCGGCCGGTCGACCGGCCAGGAACACAACACCTAATTCGCCAAACTCTTCTATTTTCTTTCCTAATTTCGAGATACCTATATATACCCTTCCCTAATATTTTGTAAGCAGCTTTTGATTATCTCTTAGCACAAAACCCTAGATAATTTGTAACCTCTATTACTCATTAATTACTCTCTTAATCGTTCCCTAATTAAGTTTAATTTCTCAAATTCAAGTTAGTAGATCTAGTCTTTCTTAGGAGAACTATCATAGTTTGGGTTTGTATTGAAGATCTTGGGTGAAGACATTCCCCCTATTCATTAATACAAGCTTGTTGGTATAAATTTCTCATCTTTTTGTTATTTATGCAATTTATTTTCACTTCTAGTTTGTTGTTTATCATTTGATTGCTATAATTATTCGTTTCCTTAGCATGATGTTCATTTCACTATTCCTTACCTTTAGTTGTTTGATTTCTCTTAGCATGAGTGAGTAGTTTCCCTCTAGGGTTTAGGAGGAGCCTAAGGGTGGATTATGTGGGATAATTAGTTGGGTAATTAGTAGACTTGTGGTAATAATTTGGGTATTACCCATATGCACACTAGGTGTTTGATGAAATGTGTAAGCGACAGTTGCCCATTTTATCAAGTATCGTTTGATTATCTCTTAAGCGACGGTGGTACGTAGAGATGATTAGACTAAGTGTTCATATGGGTGATTTGAGACAAATGCGATGGCTTTGTTGATGATTATTAATTGTTGAGACATTAGCAATTAATCCTACTCGAATTTATTACCCATTTGCTAATTACTAGACTAACCCATTAATCCCCCTAAGGTGAACCCTTTACCTTGGTTTTCCCTTAATTGTCTTTGCCTTATCATTTAGCAATTACTTGCGTTTTCTAGTTTTTAGTTGATCTTCTCACCCAACTCTTATTAGGCTAGAATAGGATTCATCCAAACTTGTAGTTGACCCCTCCATCCTTGTGGTTCGACCCCGACTTCCGCTATCGCATTAGTTGGGTTTTATAAATTGTTTTTGCTTGAGCGGTACGCGACAAATTGCTCATCATATACCATTGTCGAGAAGCTTGCTTAAGTCCATAAATGGACTTCTTTAATATACAGACTTTGTCCTCTTTGCCATCAATAATGAAGCCTTCAGGCTGAGCCATGTAGACTTCTTCTTCCAAACTCCCATTCAAGAATGCCGTTTTCACATCCATTTGATGTAGCTCTAAGTCAAAATGAGCTACAAAAGCTAAAATGATTCGTAATAAATCTTTCTTATAAACTGGAGAGAAACTTTCATTATAATAAATGCCTTCTTTCTTATTAAAGTCTTTAGCTACCAGTCTGGCTTTATGTCGTTCAATATTACCCAAAGAGTCGCGCTTGGTCTTAAAGACCCACTTGCAGCCGACAACCTTATGACCTACTGGTAAATTGACCAACTCCCAGACCTCGTTCTAAGCCATAGACTCCATCTCATCTTTCATGGCATTAATCCATTTATCGGAATCATCACAATTCATAGCTTGTGAAAACGTAACCGGATCATTATCAATACTAATGTCAAATTCACATTGTTGTAGATATACATAGTCATTTGAAGTAGGTGGCTTTCTAGGTCTTGTGGACCTTCTTAATACTATTTCAAGAGTTGTATCAACAACTTCAGTGGCAATGTTATCATTCTGGAGTGGAGGGTCATCAACGTTAGGTTCCACAGTATTGACTGGGTCAACATTATCATTATGTGGAACTTTATCAATTGAAATTGGGGGCAAAGAATCTGGAATAGCCACCCTAACTTCATTGACTATGACATCCCTTACCTGATCACTCCCACTAACTTCGTCATTCTCAAGGAATTTGGCATTTACGGTTTCCACAATTCTTGTTTTGTGTGTAGGAAAGTAAAACCTATACCCTTTAGACTTTTATGGATAGCCGATAAAGAACCCACTAATGGTTCTTCGATCGAGTTTCCTTTCATGTGGATTATAAATGCGTGCCTCTGCTAGGCATCCCCATACATGCAAATGTTGAAGACTCGGTTTCCACCCTTTCCACAGTTCAAATGGTGTCTTTGAAGACTCGGTTTCCTTTCAAGGAGTTTTGCAAAGGGACCAGGATGTTGTCCTGATTCATCATATTTGCCATAATATTCACCACCTCTATCTGACCTTATGATTTTCATTTTCTTTCGCAATTGCCTTTCCACCTCCTTAATGTAAATCTCTAAAGCGTTTACTGATTGAGATTTTTCATGCAAAAGGTAAAGATAACAATAACGTGAATAATCATCGATAAAGGTGATGAAATATTTCTCTCCGCTCATGGAGGGAACATCAAATGGACCACAAATGTCTGTATGTATAATTTCTAATAAAGCAGTGCTTCTTGTGGATCCTTTCTTGGTGTGTTTGGTTTTCTTACCTTTAATGCATTCACACACGTCCCAAAATCCGTAAAATCAAGATAAGGTAACATATTGTTTTTAACCAATATGTTCATTCTTTCTCTTGAAATATGGGCCAAACGTTTATGCCACAAGAAGGAGGAACTTTCATTAGAGCCTGTATCTAGCCACCATGTATTAGAAGGAATTTCAACATAATTTGATTCGAAACATACTAAAGCCAAAGGCTTACCCTTCTTTTCGAACCAATTCTTACGCTTTATGCAGTCTTGCTGAAAGTGCCCAGGTTTCCTACAGAAAGAGCAACTTTCCTGCTTCTTAATTTCCTTTTTTATGCCAGATGCAGACGGTTTATCAGAAGGGCTTAACTTAATGCCCTTTCTGTTTCTAAACTTGCCTTTAGATTTCTCGCTTACATGATGCACATGATGTGCCTGGGGTAAACCACCATTCTTACTTGAGGCATCAGCCTCATCTTTCTGTTTGATTCTTGTTGCTTCCTGAACCAGTTTATTGGTCAATTCATTAACACTCCAAATTTCTTTAACGGTGTTGTAATGAAGGTGAAAAGCATCAAACTTATCAGGCAGAGAGTTGATTATAAACTGGGCAAGGAACGGATCCTCAACTTTCATGCCCATTTTTCCCAACTTAGCTGCCAGATTCGTCATGTACAGCACATGTTGCTGCATGGTGGTGACATTCTCATTATACTTAGCAGTAGTAAGTTCAGATATAAGCCTTCCAGCTACCGCTTTATCGGTAGTCTGAAAGCGTTCCTTAATGATTTCCATGTACTTACTGGCTGCAGTACAGCCTGTCTCCGAAATGGAGGACTTAATGTTTGGTGCAGTGGTAAGTCGTAAGAACTTTAAGCAAAGACTGTCAAGTTATTGAGAGAGCTTTGCAACGGTACTGCATTATGAACAATGCTCAGAACATTAGGCTTTGAGTTTATCACACAATAGCAATTATGACTAAGACTTGAGACTTAAATGAGTAACTCATAAACATTCATTAAGCAAGTGCAGTATCTGTGGACAACCTACGCATGCTTAATTACATAATCAAGTATACTCTCTTTAATGAGTGTTTCACTTTAATGTCAGGTTACATAATCAAGTATACTCTCTGTGGGTAAAACCTTAATACAAGTTATTTCACCCCATTAGATGCTTAGTCGGATATTCACTGCATAATTTGAGTCCACTGTGGTGAACATCAACATAAGGTGAATGCCCAATTTAATTACATTATGAGATCGGACCGCGTACGAGATGAAATCACTGTGGTGAATTTCAATTCGTCATTATGCGAAGGTCTCCTTTAATCGATGCATAAGATATAATTAATTTTCAATAAGAATGTATGCTTAGTCGGATATTCACTGCATAATTTGAGTCCACTGTGGTGAACATCAACATAATGTGAATGCCCAATTACATTATGAGATCTGATCGCGTATGAGATGAAATCACTGTGGTGAATTTCAACTCGTCATAATGCGAAGGTCTTCTTTAAGCATAATAACATAATATTATACGAGCATACAATGAAAACAAAACATTAAGCATCGAACCAACACGGGCAGACCTCGACCGAGTAGAAAATAAACAAAAGCACCTCGATCGAGAACAACTTTAGCTCGATCGAGAAGAAAATAAACAAGAACCCCTCGATCGAGTACAACTTTAGCTCGATCGATTAGAGAATGCACAAGAACCCCTCGATCGAGTACAACTTTAGCTCGATCGAGTAGAGAAGGCAAATAAAACCCCTCGATCGAGTACATCATTAGCTCGATTGAGGGCAAAAACAGACAATTGACTCGATCGAGTAGATAACAGCTCGATCGAGTAGATAACAGCTCGATCGTGTAACATCGAAGACAAAAGGCCTCGATCGAGTGAAGCATTAGCTCGATTGAGCAACATCATGAATAAACCATCTCGATCGAGTGAAGCATTAGTTCGATCGAGCAACATCATGAATAAACCATCTCGATCGAGTGAAGCATTAGCTCGATCGAGTGTGGTAAATTCACACGACATTCATACGCAAACAATAATCATAATAAACTATACAAATCGAATTAGGGCAGCGCAAAAAGTCATCATAAATCATACAATAATCATCATAAATCAAATAAAAAACGAAATAATTCGATTAGGGCAGCGGAAACGATCATGATACAAGGATACGTTATCTATCATAAGGGTATACAATGAATTATGAATGAGAATTACAACATCATAATTAAAGCATTCAATTCATTCATAAAACATAATCAAAACGTTAATCAGAATTATAACTATAATCACAATCCTGCTCTGATACCACATGTAAACATGAATTGCAGGATCTTGATTAAAGCAATAATTACTGAAAGATACTTACGTGATGTAGCCATTAGATCTGATAATAAAATCACTTGAGAAAGATAAAAGATGAACCCTTATTGCTTTGCCTTCTCCTGCCTTCCTTATTCTCTAATTCACTTTCTTTATGTGTGTTTCTTAATATGAATGAATTAGGTTAAAGCACAAACAGGTGTTGCGTATATAGAGAGGTGGCAGGAGGGGCTTAATAAGATAAGTGGGCCTGATATGTTAATGGACTGTAAACATTAACCTTAATCCACTTAATCTATTACTCCTACTAAAAACCCGGAACATTATATTTAACCGTTATTAATTAAGGTGACTGACATCGGTAATTAGGTCCACATAATAGAGAATTAAATAATAATTCTTACAGTCTAAAGCAAGACCTTTGAATCCTCGTCACCTTTATAGCCACTACAAAACAAATCTCCACCACTAACACCAATCCATCAAAACATCACCACAATCCCCCTATTTTCAATATTTGCCTTACCCAACACTAACACCACCAATACTTCCCCGCCCTAATGTGCATCCACCACCTACAATCCTGCCCAAGTTCCACCTTTAACCCACCACAACCATTATCTCAAGTCCCTACCAATCAAAAACCCAAGGTCTAAGGAGTATGATTTGGCAATGATAGCAGGAGCATGACGAAAATGATAGTCATGGTGAGATTACGGTAGTGAAGGTTTGCGGCAGGTATTGGGATAATCGTGGAAGTTGATGGCGCTCCGTCCCCTTGAGTGAGAAAATCTTAGTGGTTGTTGAAGGTGGTGACTATTAATGGTTGTCGTTGTTGAGGGGTGATGGATGCTGATGGTGGTGGTGTGTAATACTCCATGCGTGGGGTGTCCCTGAAAAGATACATGATTGACTTAAAATCGGATTAGTGCTTAAAGGGAATGAAAGTACTGCTCATATAAATAAAGTGCACTTTCTTTTCTGGTTCTCCATGCAAAAGAACTCAAAAGTTAAGCGTGCTTGACTGAGTATAGTCTTAGGATGAGTGACCTCATGGTAAGGTTTCCAGGATGCGCATGAGGGAGGACAAAATGCGCTGAAAAGGACACGTGTTGATATGTGCGCCATGTACACAGCCTGGCATGCTACCATGAGTGACTGCTCCCGACCCAGGGAAGATACGTTAAGGAATTGGACATATTATTGTATCAACTGCTACTACGGAAGATACGTTTATACGACATATTATTGTATCAACTGCTACCACGAAAGATACCTTTAATAAAAGGAGAAATATCCCATGATATTTAAATAAAGAAATAAAATAAGAGTTTATTTTATTTCATATAAATACATGGTCTTACTGTCTTAGAGAATTGGAAAAATGTTGCTTCATTTAGTCAAGTATCACCCCAAATGAAGATAGATAGAGACAAATTAAAGGGTTTATCAAGGTTCTCATATCTCCGAGTCGTTTCAAAGGTAGTTGAGAGTGTTGATCGTTTGCGATGTGGATACACTACAAACAGTACTTTTAGAGTTAATTGTTAATCAGTCTTAATTTAGGTATGTGAATTTATCTTTTTCGTTTACATCAATTTAAATCCAATAGGTCTTTAAAAGGATTGTATAATTATTGTTTCCGCTGTGTATATCGATCCTTAATAAAGAAGGATTAAAAAATGGATTAAGATTTAAATAAAGTACTATGATCGTGTAGATTATTTAGGATTAAATGTAAAAGGGGATTATGTTATGAAACTTATAAAATCGAGTCGTAACTTTTGAAAATTTGTAACTTTGTAGGTACTACTTTGAATAAAAAAATATAATATGTAGTATTTTGAAATTTTTGAAGTATAATAGGTAATAGTTTGCAAATTGGCCTTCAAATGAAAGTTGCACCTCAATATTAAATATCGTCACTAAGAATATTACCCCTATAACTACAAGAATAAGTCATTAAGGAAATTTTCCCGCTCAAATTTCATAACATGAGATTGGCCTTTATAGCTAATTAACTTTATAATAACATTTTGTACAAGTTAAGACCCAGAAATAGTTATACCATTATTAGATTTATTGAAATGTGTGTTACACTATAAATCTACATATATAAAACAACATAAATATATTCTTATACAATATTATTAACATATATTATCCTAAGTATTTTATTCAATAGTCTTTTTTGTCACAAAAGTTAACCTCCATAATATCCCTAAAACACTTGGAAAATATATGATAAAAATTAATGTAGTTTTACAAAATACAAAAATCAACTCGATGTACATGAGTTGAATATGACGAGTTGCAATAAAATATTTTTTTTACGAACATAGGGTAAGACGAACAACTATTAAAATAACTTATTTATTTAATGCTAATGAATGAGTTGCTTTTTACACATTGTAACTGTCTTACTTTGTAGGTTGCATTATAAAACCATATCACATAATATTGTCCCAGACTAAGAACTAAAATTCTCTATACGATATGATCTGAAATATCGTGCAGTATCACAGGATCTGCACTTGTAGAATAACAGGACTCTAAAATAGTGGTTACCATTGATCCTTCAAAGCATTAATAATGCTAAAAATGTTCTTAGAGTTATAAATTTGTTACTCTCCCCAACTCAATTATTTATTTACATTGGATTAAAATATCTTTTGTAAAGAATCAAAAAGTTAAGCTAATGTTTAAAATAAAATAGACCTGGTAAACGGGATCTGGTAAAATATGGGTTAGGTTATTTACGGGTTTAGCATACTTCTTCTATCCCAATTATTTGTTGGTCTTTTTTTAAACTTGTTGGCAAATAAATGTATAAGACAGAGGGATAATGCGAATGTATTTGCAGGTTTTGAAACAAAGAAGCTGGTCTAGATCAGCTAAAGAAAAATGGGCCAAATTTCCACTTTGAGTGCAAGCTCAAGGCCCATTCACTTGCCCAGTTTACGTTTATATCTTGAAACAAAATGATATTCAAAGAGATTAAGTTGGTTTGAGCCTCAATCACGGGCTCATAGAGTCATACTACTATCCTTAATTAGGAATATGAGATACTTCATGAGTTCATGTCTTGTTGTTACCCTCCAACACCAAGATTAATCACAAATTCTCATTCAAAACGACGTATACCCCTTTTTAATGGAAATAAGCTGGATTCTCCTTCACAAGGAGGCAAGAAGAAGGGCAAGTGGGGATCCATTAAGTTCGGCACTTGTCCTCTCACCTACCTCCTTATAAGAGAGAATCTGACTCATCTTCATTGAAAACGGATATGTGCCGTCTTTAATGAGACCTATTGAAAATTAATTGGTAAGCCAATGGTTTATCTAACTTAATGAGATATTTCAGCTTCAATTTCCACCTTGGTAAGCACCAGACGTGGCAAAATAAATACTGTACGAAAATCGATGGAAAATATCATAATTTATAACCTATCGAGAGAGCGATAAGAGTAATTTGAATAGTACCCAAAACCTGACTCAATCTGAATCAAAGCAAAACTGAACTAGATTTATTAGTAACCGAGTGATACCTGAACCTAAATATATTTGAACCGATAAGAGCTGAACCAATTGGCCTAAAATCAAAATATTTATTTTCTTATGACACTCATATTTCAGGTGTTTTTCTATGATTAATTATTTATTAAAGTTATTATGAATTATTACATTCAAATTGATAAGAATAAGGTACATTGGAGCTACTTTTTACACTTCACAAATTCTTGTTTGTGACGGACAGTATCCGTCACAAGCTTGCGACGGGTACCACTTCCCCTCACAAATGACCCATTTAAGGGAAAAGGGGAAGCACATAGGGGGTGCCCCACATGTTCCCTCTACCCATTTTGTTAGAGGAAAAACCCGTCGCAAGGTCCGACCCGTCACAAGGGAGACCTACTGTTTACACTTAGCTTGAGAAAAGTATGCCCTGAAGTGAAGCTCAACTGTACTGAAATTGACCTGACCCAAACCGCACGCACCCAACTCGAAATAGTACAAACTGATTAAAGTCGTTAACCGAAATAAACCCAAAATTAAGGTTAACCAAAGTTAAACCGAACTGATTTAATCCGTTCCGAAACCGAACTGAATAACCCGAGGTCTAGTAACCACTGCTATGCAATAATGACGATATTAGAGAAAATTCGCTTGCCAGTCTAGTTCGACCTAATTAATTCGAATAAAATAATGCTCGCAATACACAAATGTTGCACCAATCAAACAACTTTAATTTGTTAATTATAAGCATATAATCAAGCCTATTCAAAATAACATTCTCTATTCATGAGTCTCCTTAACTCGAGAGGAACAAGTAACAGGAGGTTTAGTAATAGCCTTATAAACCTGCATAGATTTCAGCTACGTCTCTTTGGCCTTGTTTTATCAACAATAATCTTTAGTATACTCAAGCTTCCAACACCCCTCACAGTAATATGGTATCTAACCAATCATAGATTACCTTTTAAGAGATTAGCACATGAAAAGGTAGTAGTCGATAAAATTTCATCAGGCAGTTTTGTTGAGATGTTAGCCTCAAGCCCTCAACCAATACTCTTGCAAAAGCAAACTTTATTTCGTAGGTAGTAGTAAGATCTACAATCAAAGATTTACCTACTTGACTGGCAAGCTTACTTAATGATGTACTTACTTGCGACTACAGTAGTCGCAAGAGTTTCAATCCAACTGAATTCAATGGATTTTCACAACCTCTGGTTTAGTAGACTTCTCACGAAAGTAAAGGTCCATGTCGAATTGCAAATTTCCCACCTTATTCCAAGGTTTTATTCCAAAAGTATTCAAAGGATTGTTTATATTTTTACAATTTTTTTATGCAGGCGCAAATAAAGGAGTAACTACATATTGTTTTGGCCTATAAAATTATAATTACATCCAAATTTACTCTACATAAATACAAGTTGTAATACTAAATAAGCTGGTGCCACGCCACAACCTAAGTTACGACTTGTAACATAAGCATACTGGATGAGCAAGGTAGATGGAGACGATGGTCAACTTTTTAAACGTCTTTAGTGGTACTAAGTACGAAGAACACCTAAAAAACAACAAGATGAACCAGATATACTTACGCCACTAGAGCGTAGAAACTGATGGTGGAATGCTAGCCAAACAAGCTTGCCTCCGATGGAGAAAGTTCTACTAGACCAAGTTGATCGATCTCCAAAGTCCATAGGCCAGAAACCCAAGAAGTCAAGCAAACTAATAACAAGGAAACCAAAGGCTCCGCTTATCCAAACTCCCAGCCAAGAACCTCATATGCGAATCCGAGGAATCCTGCACAAACCAGAAAAATAGTCACTTTTATCGACGAATACCAACTAAAAGCACGAAACATGTAATTATACGACCTAAACAAGAATCTCTCGAAAGAGAAGATTATTTAGAAAAGCATTAAATAAAAGGAAGTGGAAATAAGCGACATTACTTAGGGAATACCACCGCATCCAACCCAACCAACATCACTATCAAATTCCTATTTGACCATACCACGTCATTTCCCTTAGAGCAAAAGCCCCACTAATGCTTACAACACTCCTCTTTCTTAACTCCTATTTGGATGGATCCCACTACTCCAACTAACCGTCTGGTGTTAAGGGTGGTTGGTCTTGGTGGTCGACGGTCTCCTCCTTCTCCGATCCTTCGTATTGTCGCCGTTTTGCATGTAACCCAAAGTGTGTTCCCCCCCCCCCCCCCCCCCCCCCCCCCCCCCCCCCCCGTCCCACGCTTGGTTATGACCTCTTTTGGTTCGAGTCCGGTCAATGGGTATAGCCCATTTGGTTTGTGTCTTAGGTGTTTCCTTTACGATTATAGGTTTGGGTTGATTAGGTGCTCCCCATGCCCCTCGCCTCCTCCCCCACATGTTGGCCCATTTTCTTGTGTCCGTACTGGAAATCTAAGTTTTGTCCCAAATTAGTATTAATCCTAGAATTACTATTTATATTTGGATCAGGACTAACTTTAAGTAATAGAGTGGTCGGTTCCGCTATTAACTGGTCTTTAAGGGGCGTTCCCTAGCTTTAAATTGTAGTAGTGCTCGAGAACCCTTAACTTGCTCGCACTAGACCTTCTCTTCGTTTCAGGCAGGTGCTTTCACGCTGGGCTAGACTGGGCTTCTAACAAAGGATCTTTTTTTCCCAAACAAAAGGGAGAAGAACTCATACAACTTATAGATAGTAATGTTAGGATTTCAGAGAATTAAATTGATTGTCTTTTAAAATCTAAAGGTACGCAAATGAAATGTGCACTACATAATACATTATGTTAGTCAATGTGTATTAATTGTAATGTTCTCTAATATAAATATAACAATAGTCTTACATTTCTGACACAATTATTGTTAATACAACCACGTACGTTCGTAATGTATGTACCTGTAAGAATAGAATGATCGATGATGAAAATGTGTTACGAAGGTATCAAATAATGCAACCGACAAGGTTAATCTTGTATCATGGTTCTCAATATCCAGTTAAGTAGTTCCAAATTACATTAACAAGTTAGTACATCTTCTTACCCCTAAAATATCTTAATTCATGTTAAATCATACCTTATAATACTAGAGTCCTGGTGAATTTTTTAGGGACAATTGATATATGATTATTTTAGACCGTTTCCCCTCTTTATTTTCTTATTTTTCGGCGTATTTAGTTTAGTTTAGCGTCGTCTTTATCGTATTTTGACTCTTATCCCGTGTACTCCCATATCATTTAATTCCGTCTCATTTTATAGGAAATATGTTAAGACAAAGACGAGACGAGATGAAAACCGAGAAACCGTCACAAAACAAATAAAGAAGAAGAAAAAGAAAAGAAAGAAAAGAAAAATAAAAATAAAGAAAAGAAGAGAAGAAGAATGACGGAGGAGAGTACCCGCCAAAGAAAAGAAAAAGAAAGAAAAGAAGAGAAGATGAAAGACGGAGGGTGTAGCAGTGGTGGCCAGTCGGTCGGACCAACCGGCAGCCGGCCGGACCGGCTGGGTCACGCACAAGGGGGAGAAAGACGGAGAAAAAGCAGAGGTGTCCAGCCGGCAATGACCACCGGCAGCCGGTCATACCGGCTGGGGCACCACATGAAGAGAGGAAGAGAAGAAAGACGGAGGAAGAAGCAGTGGCCTCCAGCCGGTCAGGACCACCGGCAGCCGGTCCGACCGGCTGGGACCACCTACATTCATTTTGCGTGAAGAAAGGAAGAAAAAAAACAAAAAAATTGACAGAAAATTGGAAATAGAAAAGAAAGAGGGGCTGGGGACGGCAGAAGAGTCCAAAAGAAAGACACACCATTTAATTAGATTAGAATTCAATCCACGGGGCAGACATTAGAGGAGTTAGATTATTTTTTTAGATAGAGAATTTAGACCGTCTCTCTAGAAGAAAAACCCGTCTCACTAGATTATATTTTCTTAGTTAATTTCTTCCTTTAATTCTTCCCCAAAATTTGTAATAGTTTACTTCACTCGGATTTTGTATGAAGTTTAAGATCGAAAGATCGGGTTTTTATTCAAGTTCGTAACTTTTCCGTCTCATCTTTGTTAATCGGTAAAGATTCAATCTTTCCTCTTTATTTTCATGTTTATTTCCATTTACTTGTCATTTAATTAATCTTTCATGCTTTTCTAATTAGTTTATATGTTTAATATGTCTTATTTTGCTAGTTTTGTGTCCAAGTTTTCGTCTTTAATGATTTTCCTTATTAATATGAGTGAGTAGTGTTTGACTAGGGGAAGATGGGGGATTTAATGTGAGTTTATGGGTTGATTATGGTAATTGGGCATAAAGATTTAGTCTTTTGGTAGTCTACTTGTTTTGTGCACACAAGGTGTTTATTGAAATGCTTGAATGAGTAATTTGAGTCTTTCCCTTGTTTAATTGCTAGTTTGAGTGAGAGCTTAGACTTGCATTGTTGTTGTGTGTGTTGGATGTTTAGGGGGAGGTTAGGGCGAGAACCCAATCGAACCTTAGACTAGGGCTCGTCTCGCATCGAGAGTTGGAGGCTTGCCCTTTAATCCGTCTTACACCGAGAGGTGGAGACATGTTTAGACTCACATTTAGACTAGTCCTAACCTCCACCATAATTGACCTATACTTGCATTAATGAACCCATCCACCCTAGTTCCTTTTAGTTATTGTTTTTACATCGCATCCTTGCCTTCTTGTTAGTTTAGTTTGTCGTTAATCCTCTTCAACTTGCTAATTGCTAGAACTAAACTAGAACTCGATTAAACCGCCCTAGAACCATAATCACCGTCTCTTGGGATCGACCTCCTTACCCTACTACATTAATTAGTTTGGTATTGAGTATTACAAGTATTTGTTTGAACCGGGGGAGGGCGACTAACCCCGCGTCAAAAATGGCGCCGTTGCCGGGGACGGCGATATTGGATAAGATAGTTTGATTGATTTTAGGCTTAGTTCACTTTTGTTTGTTTGATTTTCCTTTTTGTCCTAGTGCATCTATTTGCATTAGGACTATTTGATCTTTCTTTGAGTGCATGAGTAGGTGTTTCATCGGACCTCTTTTCCCGCTTGATCGAGAGATTGAGAAGACTTTCCGGGCAAGAAGAAGACAAGCACTTGCTTCTTTAAGAAGATCTCCACCCATCCTTACCCCCATAAATACTCCACCTCCCACAATTGAGCCTTCAACTTCACAAACACCACCACCCACTTTACCACCCCTCATCATACCCACAAACATTCCAATAAACACATCACCCACAAATTCACCCACTTATTCCCAAAATTCAAACAACACCCACCCACCAAATTCCCCAAATTCCCCAATTTCACCAATAAACAACCCATTCAACCTAGAGATGGCGGACCAACCCATGGGCTATTACAATAGGCCGGACCCTAATCGGTCTTGCTCGGCCATTAACTACGGAGCTATTGCTCCCAACACTTTTGAACTCCGTCATCATGTCATCTCATTCATTCAACAAGACATCTTTCATGGGTTGAAGAATGAGGATGCTCATGAGCACTTGGTAGGCTTTAAGGAGAAGGTGGGAACAATCAAAAGGAATGGGATCACCGAAGACCAAATCTTGCTCATGCTATTTCCTTTCTCCTTGAAGGAAAATGCAAAGAAATGGTTAAATTCCCATGAACCCGGAACTTTTACCACTTGGGCTAGTCTCTCAAAAGCCTTCATCACCAAGTTCTACCCTCCCTCAAAAACCGCAAGAATTCGACATGAGATACAAACTTTCAAACAAAAAGGCTATGAGACATTGAGTGAAGCTTGGGAGAGGTTTCGAGATCTTCTAACCTCTTGCCCTCACCATGGTATCCCGAAATGGTTGACTACTCAAATCTTTTTCCAAACTCTAGAACAAAGATTTCGAGACATGATAGTGGCGGCCTCCGGGGGGAATTTCGATAAAATGAACAATGCCGAAATCACGGAGATGATTCAAAACATCTCCGAGATGGAGAATAGCTATGGTTCGAGGGAGAGCGAGGGTAGAGGTGAAGGGTCTAGTAGGCTTGAGTTGGAGACAAAACTCAAGTTGGATGAGCTCTCAAGGAAGTTTGACAACTTGGGTCTAGACAAGGGCAAGGGACAAATTCACCATATCCAAGGGGAGAGACCTAGTCATAGGGTCTACTATCTTAAGCAACCAAGGTCTCCTCCAAGGACCTATTCTCAACAACCTATCTGTGACACATGTGGTGGCGTCGGCCACACATATGACTTGTGCCCATCCTTCCCAAAAGATGACCATGTTCAACAAGATTGCTATTCTTTGCAAGATCAAACAAGGTATTCCTATCAACGCCATGAAACCTTCTACCGGGCTTTTCCCAATCAAGACCCGAGGATTTCCTATGAGGGTCAACCCTTGGATCCCAAATATCAAGCTCCTCAATACCAACCACCACCTAAACCCGACTACCCAAGGTCTTACAACAACAATAACCAAGGTCAAAATTCCGACTCTAGGAGATTTTCACATCAAGGCAACCAATCTTATGTCCCTCCTCCATTTAGAGACCAAAGAAACAACAACAACCAAAATCAACACAACAATCACAATCCTCAAAATCAACAAACTTTCCAACAACCACCCCCCTCGAATGAACAATCCAACTCTTCCATTGAACAAATTTTGAAGGGTATGGAGAATAGGGTCATGCAACGTGAGGCAAATACGGAACAAATGATCAAGCTCTTGAGATCCGACATTTCTAATGTTCAAGCTCAACAAAGAAATTTTGATTCCTACTTGGCCAACCAAGAACCCATCACCGTTCAAAAAGGGGAACATGCCCTACCAATCCAAGGCTCCCACCCTAAGGATGGCCCACCACACCACCAACAACTACATGCTATCACTTTGGTGGGAGAGAACAAGTTGTAAAATCCTCAAAAACCCATGAGTTCCAATGAAAAGAGAACGTTGAAGGGTAAGATGGTGGAAGACCATTACCCTAGTGAAGATGAAATCACCCAACCTCCTCCAAATGTGACCCAAGATTACACACCTCCTTTACCTTTTCCCAACCGGCCCAAGGTCGTGAGTAAAGAGAAGAAATTTGCGAAGTTTGTGGGAATGCTAAAGAAGCTTGAAGCCTCATCACCTTTCACCGAGGTGGCGAGCCAAATGCTACTTTACACCAAGTTTCTTAAGGAGGTGTTGACCAAAAAGAGGAGCATAACCAATGATGGGCTTGTAGCCTTGACGGGAGAGTGTAGTGCGGTGCTTTTGAATAACATGCCTAAAAAACTTCAAGATCCGGGGAGCTTTTCTATACCTTGTATGGTGGGGAATATTCCGATTTCAAGAGCTCTTTGTGATCTAGGAGCTAGTGTTAGCATCCTTCCTCTACCCCTTGCAAAAAGGCTTGGCCTTGAAGATTTGAGACCCACTTCCATGACCATACAACTTGCCGACCGCTCGGTCAAATATCCTAAGGGAATTCTTGAAGATATCCCGGTCAAAGTGGGAAATATCTACATCCCCGCCGACTTTGTGGTCTTGGACATCCCCGAAAACCAACAAACCCCAATCATCCTTGGGAGACCATTCATGGCAACCGGAGGTGTCATTATTGATGTCAAGAAAGGGCACCTCTCCTTTAACGTTGGTGAGAGCAAGATTGATTTCTCCTTGGTGAAGGCTTTGTCCAAGCCGATGGTGGAAAATGTCTATTCGGTGGATGTCATTGAAGACATTGTTGGTGGTTTGAGAAAAGAGAAAAGTGATGAAAGTGATGACTTGTTTGGTGTTGTAGCTTTGGAGAGTTCTAGGGAGAATGAGATAGATTGTCTTATTGATGATGAAATTGAAGCATATTTGAATTCTCCAATTCCATTTCATTTAACCTCTCTTGAAAGTGATCCTTGGCTCTTTGGCTCCTCCTCTAGTTGGGAGAGCCAAGTGGATAAGATTGAGGAGGCCATGAGACAAAATTGCTTGGGAAAATCGATCCTTGATGAAGAAAGCGGTGAAGTTGAGGTCTTTCTTCCTCTTTCACCTACCACTTTGAAGCCTTGTATGCCCTTGCCACTTGATCCTCTTGAGAGGGTGAGTGTTTTCACACTCTTTACCCCTCCCGTCTACCATGATAAGCCACCCAAAATTACCAAGGGGTGTGGAGAGTTGTCATGTGAGTCTAGCTATATTCTACCAACATCTCCTACTTTATACCACGAAAAAGACGGTGAAGAGTCGATTGAGCTTGGGTTGGGTTTACCGGTGTATGATTCTTTGAGCCCCATGGTCGTTTACTTGTGCTTGTTTATGGGGTTTGCTCAAGAATTTGACAAGTTGCTCCGGGCTTTGAGTAACAATGATGTAAAGCGGTGGCAAAATTGACAAGCTTCCCTTGTGGGTATGAGTAAGTGGACCACTTCACTCCCTTGAGCATATGCATTTTGATGAATTTTATTCATTCTTAGGCATTCATGAGTTGAACATTGTCCCTTACCCCACTTTGAAAATCCAAATAAAATTTCCTTGAATCCAAAGTTTCCCCCTAAGCATCCAAATGCGAGTTAATTCAAATTAGCTCTCTTCTCATATCAATAAACAAACTTGCATCCATGTAGTTAGTGTGCATTTATTTTAGATTTATTTAACTTTTTGCATTGTCATTTACATTTTCTTGCTATTGAAAAACTCAAAAACATGTTTTTGCATTTAGTTTGCTCTTCCCCTCTTAGCTTTTGGACCATTGAGGACAATGTCCGATTTAAGTGTGGGGAGGAGATTAGTGTATATAGATTAATTTTGAAAATTTTGAATTTTGAAAATTTTGAAAAAATCCTAAAAATTAGTTTATTTTGTATATATTGTTGTGTGCTTCCTCTTATCTCAATATATAGGTGCACCGCACATCATAAGAAGCACGAAATAGGGAAAATGAAGACGCCATGGTGAGATCTTTCCTATTCTCTTCTCCCTTATCCCTTTTTCTTCTTACTTGTTGTTTGAGGAGGACGGGATGTAATTATGACGATGTTGTGGATTTTGTTGATTGGCATGTGTGCCACTTGTGTGTTGTTAGGAGATAGCACTAGCTTGTGTGTCATATAGTCGGTTAGAGCATGTGCATTTAGGTGTATATATAGATTGCATCATGGCATATAGTTGCATTTAGAAAATTGGTTTTATAATTTGTCTTTTTGGAAAACTTGTTGAATGTGCATAATCCCTTCTAGCTACTTTTTCATTCATAAAGTGTTCATCTTAATCGTGGAGTTTTAGACTCCCTAGGTTGTGCATTTCTAATGATTTTTGACCCGTCTACTAATGCCGAGTCATGAGTTTGCACTTATTCCACCTCGACAACCCCAATTGATGTGAATATTCCGTTAGTTGAAAGAATTCTTAGGTGACCGTCTTACTATGCAACCAACCTTGATTCATTGTTCTTCCAATTCTACTCACAAAAAGAAAACAACGCAAACAAGCCAAAAATATTGAGTCAAATATCGTGTTTTCTTGTTTCCGTCGAGGAAATGCAAAACGGAACTTCTAGGGATTCTAGTGGACCCACATCTTGGGTACCGCTCGATGCCACTACGGTGGGGATACCCCTATTGTTGGTTCCGACCGCGTGTCCTTGACGGAAACCATATGCTATAATGTCAAAAATTGCAAATCAAAAATGCATCTCAAAAAGAAAAAAAAGAAAACCAAAAGAAGAAAAAAAATTGGAGAAATGAAAAATTTCCAAGCTATAGGACTCAAATCTCTTTTTCCTTTAACCCTTCTTGGATCAATTACCCTTGAGTTGCATAGTGAGACGAGACGACCCTTGTGTCTCATTTAGTTGAGAGACGTGAATTCTTTATGCTATTGTGTTTAACAACGTCACGGGGATCTCATTTCCATCTTCCATTTTATCGCTCATGACCAAGCTAATAGTAGACGGGGCTCGGAATTTCATTAGTCTTGCACCGCTAAGAGGCGAACACTTTTCCATGCTTTATGATACTAGTGGCTTTTAAGGATCATGCATTCATTTAGATGGTTTTCCTCATAGATATTTTCGTCACATGGATGAGGCGTGTGACTATTCTTTTGTTCGGTGCATTCTTGTCATGGTCTTACATGCCTACCATTTGGATGCACCGCAAGTTTTCCGCAAGCCCCCACTTGCCTTGCAAGGAAGTACATACCTCATTGTATTTCGTTGTGAGTTGAAGGGACGGAGAAGGCCCGTTAATTGCCTTTCATCGGATTTTAGTAGCTTAGTTTAGCCTATTCAAATAAGGGTCGTGTTTTTACTCACTGACTTACTCGGGGACGAGTAATGTTTAAGTGTGGGGAGGTTTGATATATGATTATTTTAGACCGTTTCCCCTCTTTATTTTCTTATTTTTCGGCGTATTTAGTTTAGTTTAGCGTCGTCTTTATCGTATTTTGACCCTTATCCCGTGTACTCCCATATCATTTAATTCCGTCTCATTTTATAGGAAATATGTTAAGACAAAGACGAGACGAGATGAAAACCGAGAAACCGTCACAAAACAAATAAAGAAGAAGAAAAAGAAAAGAAAGAAAAGAAAAATAAAAATAAAGAAAAGAAGAGAAGAAGAATGACGGAGGAGAGTACCAGCCAAAGAAAAGAAAAAGAAAGAAAAGAAGAGAAGATGAAAGACGGAGGGTGTAGCAGTGGTGGCCAGTCGGTCGGACCAACCGGCAGCCGGCCGGACCGGCTGGGTCACGCACAAGGGGGAGAAAGACGGAGAAAAAGCAGAGGTGTCCAGCCGGCAATGACCACCGGCAGCCGGTCATACCGGCTGGGGCACCACATGAAGAGAGGAAGAGAAGAAAGACGGAGGAAGAAGCAGTGGCCTCCAGCCGGTCAGGACCACCGGCAGCCGGTCCGACCGGCTGGGACCACCTACATTCATTTTGCGTGAAGAAAGGAAGAAAAAAAACAAAAAAATTGACAGAAAATTGGAAATAGAAAAGAAAGAGGGGCTGGGGACGGCAGAAGAGTCCAAAAGAAAGACACACCATTTAATTAGATTAGAATTCAATCCACGGGGCAGACATTAGAGGAGTTAGATTATTTTTTTAGATAGAGAATTTAGACCGTCTCTCTAGAAGAAAAACCCGTCTCACTAGATTAGATTTTCTTAGTTAATTTCTTCCTTTAATTCTTCCCCAAAATTTGTAATAGTTTACTTCACTCGGATTTTGTATGAAGTTTAAGATCGAAAGATCGGGTTTTTATTCAAGTTCGTAACTTTTCCGTCTCGTCTTTGTTAATCGGTAAAGATTCAATCTTTCCTCTTTATTTTCATGTTTATTTCCATTTACTTGTCATTTAATTAATCTTTCATGCTTGTCTAATTAGTTTATATGTTTAATATGTCTTATTTTGCTAGTTTTGTGTCCAAGTTTTCGTCTTTAATGATTTTCCTTATTAATATGAGTGAGTAGTGTTATACTAGAGGAAGATGGGGGATTTAATGTGAGTTTATGGGTTGATTATGGTAATTGGGCATAAAGATTTAGTCTTTTGGTAGTCTACTTATTTTGTGCACACAAGGTGTTTGTTGAAATGCTTGAATGAGTAATTTGAGTCTTTCCCTTGTTTAATTGCTAGTTTGAGTGAGAGCTTAGACTTGCATTGTTGTTGTGTGTGTTGGATGTTTAGGGGGAGGTTAGGGCGAGAACCCAATCGAACCTTAGACTAGGGCTCGTCTCGCATCGAGAGTTGGAGGCTTGCCCTTTAATCCGTCTTACACCGAGAGGTGGAGACATGTTTAGACTCACATTTAGACTAGTCCTAACCTCCACCATAATTGACCTATACTTGCATTAATGAACCCATCCACCCTAGTTCCTTTTAGTTATTGTTTTTACATCGCATCCTTGCCTTCTTGTTAGTTTAGTTTGTCGTTAATCCTCTTCAACTTGCTAATTGCTAGAACTAAACTAAAACTCGATTAAACCGCCCTAGAACCATAATCACCTTCTCTTGGGATCGACCTCCTTACCCTACTACATTAATTAGTTTAGTATTGAGTATTACAAGTATTTGTTTGAACCGGGGGAGGGCGACTAACCCCGCGTCAACAATTTAATCCGGTGATTAAGATATTGTACTGGCATGGTTTTACTAAAATACATGAATTAAAATTAGGTACTCCATTTTTGCGTGACATACAACACAAGACTGTTAAGATGTCAACATGTTCCAACACAAGATTAAGTTAAGCGTGAATTTACACAAATAACTAAAATGCGAGTATGTAACACCCCGTGTTTTTATAATAAATTTTATCCGGAAATTTATTTATTAAAATAATTATTTTGCGAGTTTAATTATTTAATGCGTATTTAACGCTTGCGATCTCTTTTTGTTATTTTCCGTTTTTACCTAATTTGGATGGGTTAAAATGTCCGCGCACGATTTGACTATTTAAATTTAATAACTAGTTCTCCTATATAAACTCTTTGAGCGTTTTAATTATTCTAAACCTAATTTATTATTGGATTATCCATCTTGTGAGCTAATGGATCAAAAGCCCACTTAAACTCTCTTATAAATAGAAAAGATTAACCTAACAATTAGGTTGCTCCCTTTATTTTCTCTTCTTCGGCCTGCCGTGGCTTTCTTCCCCCTCTCTTTTCGTTCTTCTCCCTTTTAACTCCATTGTTGTGCAAATTTCTTCATCCAAATCAAATATAAATTATATATTTACAATCCTGGCTCTTACTTCTACAATATACTCTATTCATAATATTTTTAAGGGACTCGATTGTATGGAATTTAGACCTACCTTTAGGGTTTATATATTTAATGGGTAAATATGAAGAATGAGATGAAGACGTCTTTCTTTTGGGGCGTTTTTGGAGGAGGATTTCTGTAGCACAATATTAATGGCGTTTTATGAATATGAAGATTGGCTTTGTGGTCTTTATTGCGTAATAAAGGTAACTATGTGTTTTTCTTTAATTGTGTTTATAGAAAGTGAATTATTAACATGATATAATGATTGATTGTATGATTAATTGTTTGTGTGGTTAGTTATGCTTATGATTCACATGTTTAATTGCATTTAATATTTATGTTGTTATTCTATTTTCAATTATTTATTTGGTGCGCGAACTAGGGTTCAAATCGCGAACCCTAGCGTGTTGGCGGTGGCGCGGCCGTAGGGTTGCCGTGGCCTAGGGTTTCGGCCTCCTTCTTGTGGAGAGGCTAGGGTTTGCTTATGTTGAGAAATTAGGGTTTTGGTTTACATCATTAAGGTTATAGCTGAAGTTACTATAACTTTGCATGTAAGCTACCCTAGTTATGCCTATTTGAGTTATAACTTTGAAAGTGACGTTATGGTGCGGTGTACTATAACAAGACTCGTTGTGGTGACATGGCGGTTTGTACCGTGGACTCGACCCCTCGATGATGGTGTTATAGAGGACTAACCCGTGACGGAAGAGAGTTATAGTTGATGATACTATAACCTCGCACGTATAAAGTTATAGCTGAAGGTACTATAACTTTGCTGAAGTTAAGTGAGGGTTATAGTTGATGATACTATAACCTGACAAGCTTAACTAAAGTTATAGGTGGTGTACTATAACTCTGCTGGAGTTAAGCGAAGGTTATGGTTGATGATACTATAACCTGACAAGCTTAACCAAGGTTTCGTACGGTCAGTTAAACTGTGCATTTGTTTGTTGCTTAGTTCGAATAGATGACGGTAGTATCAGTTAAATACTATCGGAATGAATCAAGAGCCGCCCTTCGGGGGTTTATTTGGTCTATGTTCGGGGGTGGCCAGAGACATCAGTTAAATGCTCTGGGTCCCGAGTGTCGTTCGATGTACAGTTAATGCATCGAGAGGTCTGGCCACGTCTTAGGCGTATAGGCAGTGGTGATACGCTATACATAGTACCGTGGAGGCAGTGGTGATACGCTCCACAACCGACAGAGGCAGTGGTGATACGCTCTGTCAAGTTAGAGGCAGTGGTTATACGCTCTAACAGGCGTTCGCTCTATTCGCTATGCTTTGTTGCTAGCATTGTGCCTTATGTTGCTATGGATCATGTGTCACTTTTGGGTCGAGTTAGTGTTCATGGTCTAGGGGTTTGTCTAGTTGCATTCATTTGGAAATGATGATGTCATAGTAAGTCCGAATGTACGTCATATTGTATAGATCGCTTCACATGTCATTTATGATTACTGTCTGTTGTTATAGATTGTTATTAATTCAGCCTGTTGTAAACATGACTGGGAGAGCATCTAGTTACTCCCGACTGATTGTCGACCCCCATTCTCAGGTTGAATTTGGATGATGCTTGTCTAGATGTTGGGCTGGAGAGACTTGTGGCGAGATCAATAATATGTTTAGGATTCTAGGTTTCCTTAGAGAATATTAATAATGTAATAGTTTAGTTTTGGATTTAGTAGCGATCCGGATTGGTCAGGTGTTTCCGCCACCTTGACCCTTATTTCATCTTTATACTCTGATGAATTATTTATTATTATGCATTTCCTTTGTTGTGAAATCCGGGTTGTTACAGTTGGTATCAGAGCGAACACGCTCCCAACTCTCGCTTAGTAGATGACTAAATTAAAATGACTTAGTTAAATTGAGTGAGAGTAAATGGGGTAGAAACCAATAAGGATTCTTGTATGTACTTTGATGCGTGATGTTCTCTTTACTTGCATATGTAACTGTATGATTAAGAAATGTGTAGAGTGTGGGTTAACATGTTATGGTTATGTTCTACTCACTTTCGTACTTGGCCTTATTTACATATTTGATTCGCTTGTTCAATAGTAGTATGAGATAAGACTAGGATATAGTCCATTTCTTAAGAGTTATATTATAGAGTTAGTTCATTCGAGTCACTCGTTTGAGGATCCAAAGTTAACTTGTAAAGGTTCAAGATACTGTATTGGAAGTGCTTATCATGATTGTGACTCATAATGAAATTTGAGGTTTATCTTATCCCTTATTTGATGATTTAAGTTAGGAGTTTATCATGGTTAATGATATGAAGGATAAAAGTTACTATTGATGTTCAAGGTGCATAGTATGGCTGTATTGAATTGTAGAATGGAACTTAAAGTTTGGGTATTGTCATATCATGTCGTGGATTTACAATCTTTGAGGAACTAGATTCGTGTGATTTATAGTGAACTCGTTTGAGGTTTGAGTTGGTAAGGAAAATCGTGGAGTTCATTTATGGTGTTTGTTAAAGGTAATCCTTTTGTTGGGAGTCATATTCCCTTCACCTTGTTCGATGGAGATAGGTTGGTGATGACGGAGTATTATGGAATGTCTTCCGTTAATTTTGAGGATCTAGTTAGTGAGTATATAAGCACTTTATGTGAAAGTCAACCATTTCGTATTCATTTTGGACTTCATTGAATATTTCACTTGAGGAATTGGTTTGAACGATTTATATCGGGATTTTAGGAGTATGTTTAATCGTATGGTGGTAGTCAATGATCTTATAGATATTGTTGTGGAACTTCATAGTTAATGATTAGGCGATTTGCCTAGAGGAATTACTAGGTTTCGAGTGATTAAGCGGTGCAATAGAATTAGAGTACTTTTCTCGAATTAAGTTGTGAATTTATGGAGTCACTTGGTGTCTTTGTATTCTCCAATGTGTATCTGATTTTATTATATAACTGATTTGGTGTTGGGTTATTATTTGTGAGTCGTCATTAGTTAATGATGTTTTATTTGGTAACAGGAGGTAAATATTTATTCTGGTAATAGTTATTAGAATTTGGGATTATATATGAGTTCATTTGAATTCTTTGAACTGGGAATTATTTGCCTTAATTGCATGAGTATGGTCAATGCAAAATCATGGATTTGGAGCTAACTTTTGGGAATGATTATTTCGAGTACTCGGAAGTGTGAGGGATAAGTTAATGTTTCTCTGATTAGGTGATAAGTTGTTCAAGTTATTTGGATTGGAGATTCGAGTAGAAAAATGAAGTGTTCCCTAGGTTGGTTAGCTCGTTATTCTAAAGGCTGGAGAAATTGAGTTTTGAGGTTATTAATGTGTTGGAGAAGCGTGGTGATTAGACTAGTGAATTATTAATGGAATAGATAAATAATGATTTGAGGAATAGAATTAAGATGTAAGTGTTATAATTGTTACGCGAATTGGTGGACCTAGATGCGTTAAAATTAGAATGTGGGATAAATTTATTATTTGGAATTTTCGCGTATTAGTTGTCGAGGATAATGGTATAATGAAAATTATCTTGGAGTATGTAAAAGTAATTTGAGGATTTTAGTGCTATACTCGTTTGGAGTATCATTTGAGGAATCAAAGGATTTGTTAGATGACATTGCCTTTAAGGAATTCTTAGGTGGTTATGAGCAAAATGTTTTAAAGGTTGATTAGGGCTCTTATTTAGAATGTGATGTAATGAGGAATAATATCGAATTTATGAGGACATAGGTTGTGCAATGTTTTTCATGGAAGTCTTTTTAGATATTGCTATTTTGGAAGATAATAGGTTTTCGTTAATATCAAGAAGAGGTTAAAAGAGTATGGATTGAGAAGTGTAAGATTTTAGTTTTACAATTTCCTTTTGTTTTTTTTAGTATTGTTTGTGCTACCATCTTGGGTTACTCTTTGACTTGTTGTATGCTTGCTTGTTTCTTTAAGATCGGTGTCCCTTAATCGATTCCCTTGATTAAAGCCTTCATATCTCTTATTTAATTGAGCTCCTTCTCTTTGCTTCTTAACATTGATCTGTTTTAAGTCCTCGTAATGTCCTTCGATCTTATCTTTGTTTTGGTATCCTTAAACTTTTTATTTTTGCCAATCAGCATACCTTACCTTATTATTTCGTTATAAATGTTATATTTTGGAAAATGATTTATAAATTGTTTTTCTAAGTGTTATTATTTGGGCAATAATAGGTATTATATCTTGGTGATTAGTGAGTGTCTTTCATCATAGTTTTGAAAGTTAATGGTTGAGCGTTGAGCTTGTTATGTAAAAGAGTTTGGTATTTATGAGGCTTCGTTTGGTACTTAGGAGGAGAATCATGGACGTTAAGACGTGTGATTACTTAATGGATAATTCTTTTGTGGAAATTTAATGTCCAAGTCAATGGTGTATACATGGTGAATGTATGTGAGTTGATGTTCTAAGGTTGTATGGTATAACACTACCAATTTAATGATATAGTTGTGTTTATTGTGAATTTTATTTTGGTGGATATAAGTTAGTGATAATCAGGTGAAGTTGGTCTGATTATGTATTATCTTAATTGGGAGTGTAATATTATTGAAGTCTTTAAGGATGAGGTGGACAAGAATGAGACTTAAGAGAAAGTTTGTGTCTTGTTATACCTTTGTGGTACTTAAGGATATAATTGGAAATCGTGGTTAATGGAATCGCAGTTTTGGAAGTTATGGATCAATAATTTGGAGTACTAATCGCAATTAGGCGTTTGATGTATTTAATGATTGTGGCATTTGGGGATAAGCTTCTAAATCATTAATTTGTGGTGTTTCGATTAGCGATATTTAAGGATGCATTGTTAAGTAATGGATGATGATGGAGTCTAACCATTTGTGGTGTTCGGTTATGAAATAGTAATAAAGAAATTGAAATTTGATGAACTGAGGGAGTTTGCAGTATGCGTGAGTAGTGAGATGTGCCTTTGGAGGTAGATCAAGTTATGAAGTTGTGGAATGTCATAGATTATGGTCGTTGTGGAATTTGTATTAAGATGTTGAAAGGTATAAAGTTAATTGCGGGTTCGAATGGAAGGAGGTTGAGTGGAAATGTTGTTAGATTGGAGTGATGTAATCCTATTGAGATTTGGCGAGTTATGGATAAAGGTGTAAATGATGTCCAAATTAAGGAATAGGAGTTCGCCTTTGTCAAGAAGCTTTGTAGGAATCAGAGTGCGCAACGAGTGTCGTAGTTGTGAGTTTTCTTTTAGCTAGTTGTTGCCATTTTATTTGGCTTTCTTTTATAAAATTCAAGTTTCGAGGACGAAACTTCTTTTTAGGGGGTAGGATTGTAACACCCTGTGTTTTTATAATAAATTTTATCCGGAAATTTATTTATTAAAATAATTATTTTGCGAGTTTAATTATTTAATGCGTATTTAACGCTTGCGATCTCTTTTTGTTATTTTCCGTTTTTACCTAATTTGGATGGGTTAAAATGTCCGCGCACGATTTGACTATTTAAATTTAATAACTAGTTCTCCTATATAAACTCTTTGAGCGTTTTAATTATTCTAAACCTAATTTATTATTGGATTATCCATCTTGTGAGCTAATGGATCAAAAGCCCAATTAAACTCTCTTATAAATAGAAAAGATTAACCTAACAACTAGGTTGCTCCCTTTATTTTCTCTTCTTCGGCCTGCCGTGGCTTTCTTCTCCCTCTCTTTTCGTTCTTCTCCCTTTAACTCCATTGTTATGCAAATTTCTTCATCCAAATCAAATATAAATTATATATTTACAATCCTGGCTCTTACTTCTACAATATACTCTATTCATAATATTTCTAAGGGACTCGATTGTATGGAGTTTAGACCTACCTTTAGCGTTTATATATTTAATGGGTAAATATGAAGAATGAGATGAAGACGTCTTTCTTTTGGGGCGTTTTTGGAGGAGGATTTCTGTAGCACAATATTAATGGCGTTTTATGAATATGAAGATTGGCTTTGTGGTCTTTATTGCGTAATAAAGGTAGCTATGTGTTTTCCTTTAATTGTGTTTATAGAAAGTGAATTATTAACATGATATAATGATTGATTGTATGATTAATTGTTTGTGTGGTTAGTTATGCTTATGATTCACATGTTTAATTGCATTTAATATTTATGTTGTTATTCTATTTTCAATTATTTATTTGGTGCGCGAACTAGGGTTCAAATCGCGAACCCTAGCGTCGTTGGCGGTGGCGCGGCCGTAGGGTTGCCGTGGCCTAGGGTTTCGGCCTCCTTCTTGGGGAGAGGCTAGGGTTTGCTTATGTTGAGAAATTAGGGTTTTGGTTTACATCATTAAGGTTATAGCTGAAGTTACTATAACTTTGCATGTAAGCTACCCTAGTTATGCCTATTTGAGTTATAACTTTGAAAGTGACGTTATGGTGCGGTGTACTATAACAAGACTCGTTGTGGTGACATGGCGGTTTGTACCGTGGACTCGACCCCTCGATGATGGTGTTATAGAGGACTAACCCGTGACGGAAGAGAGTTATAGTTGATGATACTATAACCTCGCACGTTATAGGTTATAGTTGATGATACTATAACCTGACAAGCTTAACTAAAGTTATAGGTGGTGTACTATAACTCTGCTGGAGTTAAGCGAAGGTTATGGTTGATGATACTATAACCTGACAAGCTTAACCAAGGTTTCGTACGGTCACTTAAACTGTGCATTTGTTTGTTGCTTAGTTCGAATAGATGACGGTAGTATCAGTTAAATACTATCGGAATGAATCAAGAGCCGCCCTTTGGGGGTTTATTTGGTCTATGTTCGGGGGTGGCCAGAGACATCAGTTAAATGCTCTGGGTCCCGAGTGTCGTTCGATGTACAGTTAATGCATCGAGAGGTCTGGCCAGGTCTTAGGCATATAGGCAGTGGTGATACGCTATACATACTACCGTGGAGGCAGTGGTGATACGCTCCACAACCGACAGAGGCAGTGGTTATACGCTCTAACAGGCGTTCGCTCTATTCGCTATGCTTTGTTGCTAGCATTGTGCCTTATGTTGCTATGGATCATGTGTCACTTTTGGGTCGAGTTAGTGTTCATGGTCTAGGGGTTTGTCTAGTTGCATTCATTTGGAAATGATGATGTCATAGTAAGTCCGAATGTACGTCATATTGTATAGATCGCTTCACATGTCATTTATGATTACTGTCTGTTGTTATAGATTGTTATTAATTCAGCCTGTTGTAAACATGACTGGGAGAGCATCTAGTTACTCCCGACTGATTGTCGATGTGACAACCCTCGCGAATGCGGAAAGATAAAACATACAAGCATGTGAAAAGATATGCGGAAATACGAAGTTTTAAAAACTTTTATACATGCAAGTTTAAATAAACGAGGAGTGTCAAAATATTACAACTAGGTAAGGAAATACAACAAAGAGACGGGGTCTCTTAAAATGTTAACAAAGAACAAGTGTTTTAGCAAACTAGCTAAAATCGTCTAGAGGTTAATCATCCAGGGACTACGCCCGCTAGCTCACACCCGAACCCAAAATGTCAAGCAAAAAGCCATCCAAGCAAGCAACCTGTTCATCCATGAAAAACATGAATGCCACAGTCAGTGGGGAGTAACTCCGGGTTCTCCCAGCCATATCACATTAAACGTACATATAAGGAAATACAAAAGTAGATCATGCATATATAGCTATACATGTGAGGTACAATAAGAATAGATAGGCAATTCTATAGATAATGATAAGATCATGTGGAAATCAAATCCGAAACCATCATGTTATTCAAAGACTCGAGGAAGACACTCTTAGGCAACCGAATACGCTCACTAGGGCTTACATCTCACCGTTAGCGGTATAAGATTGATAAGATTGAGACTCGACAGACAAACCAAGTCAAGTCATGCGATGATCACAATAAATCCAACATTTTATCATCCATTCACGAACCAAAAGACAATGACGGTTATCCATCATGCAATG
>JAIUZE010010231.1:0-24591 GCA_022085475.1 Heliosperma pusillum
ACTTGAGGTTGTACTTTGTTAATAATGAACTCGTGGGCTCTATGAGTTGAAAATGACCGAGTATAAGGGAGTATTTGTTAGTCCTTCAGTTAAAGAAACCTTTGAGGTTGTGTTGAATATTTGAGCTAAAGGAATGTTACTATGCTTGAGTTGCAATTCCGCATTTGGGAATCCGTGTGATATGAAAGGATGGATGAATTGGGTTGTAGTCGATTTGTCGAATTCAGGTGTACCTTACTTTGATGATTGTACGTTGTACGATGGTCCCTTGTAAGAGACCTTTGTAGAGGAATAATTAAGATGTTTTAGTATCGCCCTTAGTTTGAAAGGAGAATTTTGTGGTTTAAACCTTAAACATTTACTCGTGCCATTATCCCTTTTTCCTTTCCATTCTTGAATGTTTTTGTCAAGATTGATCTTTAAGAAATCGCATGCTCGCATCTTATTTCTTACTCGAATATCTTCATAACTCTACTATCCGCTTTGTCTCTTCCTTAACCTCGTTATTTTCAACGCCCCTCTCTTGTAATCTCGTGCCTTATTTATTCCCGTGTTCTCCTTGAGATTCCTTATCGTTTTCTATCTCGTTGCTCCTTCATCTTTTCTCTAGTGGATTGGATATTTCGTTTGTAAGGCTCAAAGAATAAGCGTGATGTAATTTGGGATTCTTTAGCTAGAATATGTGTCCTTGGATTGAGAAAATTTCATGTTATAATTCATCATGGGAAATAGGACTTAAGCTCTAGGATTTATCCTAATAGTGATAATGTATCCTCTCTTAGTGGTTTTAGATTTGGACCTTGGTATGGTAGTGTCATTTTGAGAATTGAGTTGATCATGATAATAGTTCGTTGTTGTTGGGTATTATAATGGTTGCTTTGTATGTCATTTGGGAATTAGATGTCTCTAATTGGTGGATTCTAAAAGAGACTTTGCTTTAGGGAAATTGAGCCGGTACCCAAAGTTTGAGGAGTGATTGGCCAAGTGATTGGCCATTTGTGGTTTGGAATTAGTAATTCTCTTTTATTCTTAAGGAATCATAGTTCAAGATTGAGAAATGTTCGTTGCAAAGTTTGGATAGTGAGTGCTGAGTGTTATGGATTATAGAGTTAGAATGGTGAACCCATTTATCATGAGGAGTAGTAACCACCATAGTTTGCTAATGTGACTATTTATATTTGAGGCTTCGAGCGTAGTAATGATCGAATTAAGGATGTTATGGCGTATTAAAGAATCCTTATAACCGATAATGGATTGTGGATTTTTCCCTTGTCGTGAGACTTTGGATGAGGCTAGTTGAATCTTAGATAATTATGTTTGTTGCTTTGATTGTGTTTTGACTTTCGAAGATGAGAAAGTTCATTGCAAATTTAGGATAATGAGTTTGAAGTAAATTGAATCAAGGGAATTTCATGGTAAGTCTCCTTTACCATGTGGATTGTTAGTTGTTGAGTCTACCGTGCCGATGGACTTTAGTGGATACTAAATGGATCTGAATAATTAGGTTATTGGCTTGAAATCTCGTGATTATGGAATATTTTTGTAGGATTTCTGATGATTGAAAATGATGAGTTGCAAATTGGGTAAATTGCATTCTCTTGAGGATTTGGTGTATTAGTAGAGTTAGTAATGTCGAATTCTTGTAGATCTTCCTGCCGACTTTATCTTAATCTTCCTATCCCTAAGAATTCGATTTATTTTGTTTTTGCGTGTTTTTTATATATTTTGTTATCGTGATTTGTGAACTTGATGTTCGAGTCGCTCTATGTACGTGTAATGTCTTGTTATTTGATTTTATCTTTGAGAAAACTTTCAAATTTTCATGTTATATTTCTAATTTAGCGTTTCAAAGAAGTCTAAAGATGGTTTTTGTACCTCCTTTTTGGAGAAAATAGATTTCTTTCGCTTTTATATTTGGATTTTTGCGTTTGGTTGGATGTTTGCACTTGTTATTGGAAACGTCTGATAACTAGTCCTGCACTTACTAACGCTTGTTTGATTTTCGATTTCACTATTTCGACATTGATTTGATCTGGATAATTAGAGTTCTCGTTCGCGACGGGCACTCTTGAGATCCGTAAGTAAAATTTCACACTTATGAAAATTCTCCTTAAACCGTTTTCGAGAAGAACCTCGTTTCATAAATGTTATCCTTGTAAAAGCTTTCTTGTTAATTTTTAAAACCGATTCTAGTCTTTGATACTTTTGTTTTCTACTCTCAAGTTTCGAGGACGAAACTTTTTAAAACGTGGGTTGATTGTAACACCCGCAAATGTACCTTATTTTTATAGTAAAAAAATATTTTACAGATACTTTTCAGCGAAATTTAGTTTTAGTTTAGAATTAAATTTTCCGTGTCGAATTTAGAATTTCCGAGTCCGTATTTGGATTTTACGCGAGATTTCAAGGGAATCACGTCTTAAGACGTCATTGACTTTTCCTTGACTTTTTCCACTTACTCCTTCATATACTCCCTCATAACCTAACTCCCTCACAACTCAAACTTCTTCTTCCTCATACAAACCACCAAAACCTAGCCTCCATATTTGCTCAAGTCTTAGTATCGATCCTACGCCTTCATTTCTTGCTCAAATTCACCAAGGTTCGTGTTATTCCTTCCCTCTCATCTTCCTCTATCCGTATTGATAATAAAATTACCGTCTTTCTCGCTTTTCAATTTATCCGTCTTTCTCAAAGGTGAATTATATTCATCTTTTGTCGTCTTTGTTTAGGTGGAGACTTTCTAAACCCCGACAAAGATTACTATCTAGTGGAGGAAGGCTTAGAAATCGTTTAAAGACGCATAAAGGTAACGGTGAAAGGTTACTCGATATCATTTACGTGTTTTACGTGTTTTCCATGTTATGAATCGTATTTAGAATATGATTAGTAAGCTTAGAAATTGTGTTGATGATGATACTTGTTGTTTGTTGAGAATTGATATGAGAATTGATGATTTATGATAATAGTTGATGATGGTTGAGTTTAGAACAAAATGGAGATGTCTTGAGTCAAGTCACGGTCGTGAAACTCATGTCACGAGCGTGAAACTAGTGGCTGACCAAATACCCTTGCGTAACAGAAAGTTTCACGAGCGTGAAATGTAAGTCACGGTCGTGACAACTGCAGTTTCACAGCACTGACTCCTTTTCGTAAAATGATCATATCTCCTTTGTTACTTGCTTGTTTTGGGCTTGTGACATCCCGTTGGAACCGTAAGAGGATAAGCTATCACCTCCATTTGGAATGTCTGCTTTAGCATGTCTAGAACTCTAGTTATGACAGTTTGAAGTGGACCCTTGTTTTAGTTAGTTTCCAAACTTGTTGTTTTGAGATAAGATTTATGTTTCCTATTTATTATGCTTCTTAAACTTGGTCTAATGCTTATGTATCATGTATTGATTCATGTTTATCATAGTTACATGTATATAATGCCCTATTCTCATTCTTGGTGACATTTTTTGGTATGTCTCACTTTGAGTCGGTTTTTACAAATGTTACGGTTTGAGCACTATTTTGTTATGTGCTTTGTACTCTCATTCCCTTGGCTACCTCCCCGTTCGTAAGACTGGAATGTCGGAACGGGGATGTATCCTACTGCTTAATTACATGTGTTAGTGGGCATACGACGACGTTGTTGGGAGGCGAACGCATTGCGTTGATCGACCCGGCCGTGAAATGTTGTGTACTTGCGAGGTGGTGTTTTTTGCATGTAGCGTACCGCTTGTTATGAGGCTTGTGCTCTTTTCCGCCTCTTTCGTGAATGTCAACCAAATTTGGGGTACTCGGCGTCTTTGATTGACCGAGTCTTGGATGCGAAATGTTTATCGCATGTCGAACCGGAAAATGCGATTCCGGGAGTCTGGCCAGGTTTAGACTAGGATCGTATTATTATCGTCGTCCTACCGGGAGGAAATTAGTCTACATATACGAAATGTGATCGTGTATGCGTTCAGGGAAACGTCTCAATCTTATCAAACTTATACTGATAACGGTGAGATGCAAGCCCTAGTGAGCGTATTCGGTTGCCTAAGAGTGTCTTCCCCGAGTCTATCTATAGCATGATGGTTACGAATTGTACTTCATATGCTCTTATCATTATATATTGAATTGCCTATCTATCCTTATCGTATTTCACATGTATATCTATATATGCATGATTCTACTTTTGTATTTACTTTTATGTACGTTTAATGTGATATGGCTGAGAGAACCCGGAGTTACTCCCCACCGATTGTGGCGTTCATGTTTTTCATGGATAAACAGGTTGCTTTATTGGATGACATTTTGCTTGGTATTTTGGGTTCGGGTGTGAGCTAGCGGGCGTTGTCCCAGGATGAAACACCTCTAGACGTTATTTAGCTTGTTTGCTAATCACTTTTACTTTGATAACATTTGGAGAGACTACGTCTCTTGTTGTAGTATATTTCGTACTTTGGTTTGTAATATTTGACACACCTCGTATTTATCTTGCATGTATAAAGGTTTTTAAAATACCGTATTTCCGTTAATTAAATCACATGCTTGTATGTTTTATTTCCGCATTCGCGAGGGTTGTCACAATATGAGTCTGAAAGTTTCCAGTCTAACAGGAAAACATGTGACAACATACTAGAATTTCATGGTCAGATTCAAAGCGTAAGTAGTTTTAACCATTTAACCTTTATTTATTCCATTTTATCATATAAAAATAATAAATCATACGAAATAAGTCCACTTCACACGAAATTTTACATACAGTAAGTAAAATGCATGTTTGATATTTTGTAAAAATGTCAAGGTCAGAAGATAAGTCTAACTATTTTTAGCATTTTAAACATCATTTAACTCATTAAAGTGTAATAAAAACACTAAAAATCATATTTGAGCAATATTGTAACACCCGCAAATGTACCCTATTTGTATTTTAAAAATATTATACGGATACTTTTCAGCGTTATTTTAGTTTTAGTCTAGAACTTAGTTTCCCGTGTCTAATTTAGCAAATCTGATTTCGTATTTGGACATTACTCGGAATTCCGTGTGAGTTACGCCTTAAGCCGCTTTTGAGCTTTTTCCATATTTTTCCACTCACCTTATAACTCCCCTTATACCCTATCTCCCATATTCTTTTTCCACTTACTCCTTCTTCCTCACCAAGCCACCAAAACCCTAAACTCCATTTATGGATCAACTCAAATCCTCTAATTTTCATCATAATCTTCCTCTCTTATCGTCCTCTACCTTTTGTGGTAATAAAATTACAGTCTTTCTCATTATCAATTTTTCCGTCTTTCTATAAGGTGTATTATATTCATCGTTTGTCGCCTTTGTATAGGTGGAGACCTTCAAGACCCCGATAAGGATTACTACCTAGTGGAGGAAGACTTAAAAATCGATTGAAGACGCGTAAAGGTAACGGTGAAGGGTTACTCGATATCAATACGTGTTTTATATGCTTTAGTTGATGTTTACTAATTGTCGAGTGACGATTACTAGGTATTTTAATGTGTTTTAACAATAGTGAATATGGTTAGAATTAGATGAGTATTGTTTGTATTTGTATTGGTTAAGGTTTGTTAATGATTATTGATGTTGAGTAATGATTTTCGTGAGTATGTGCTCCCAGCCGGCCGACCGGCCGCCGGTCAGTTGACCGGCTGGGAAGGTGGCTGACATTTCAGAGAATTTTTGGTGTTGTGTTGTTCTGAGCCAGGTAGCCGGTTGCCGGTCCCCTTGACCGGCTGGGACTCCACTGTATTTTTATTGTTTTTTGTTTGTTGCTGAAGTGCCAGCCGGGTAGCCGGCGGCCGGTCCCCTTGCCCGGCTAGCACCCCCCATGAGATTTTCTTAATTTCTTTTCTTATACATTCATTTATAATAGTTTTTATGGTTCGTTTATCGTATAAATTTACGTAATAGCATTAAATATTCATGTTTAGAATATATGATATTCCATTTGCTTATATCACATGTTTTGTGACGGTTTTTGATATGTCCCCCTTTGAGTCAGTTTTACATATGTTATGATTTGAGCACTACTTGTTAAGTGCTATGAACTCTCATTCCCCGGCTATACCTCCTCACTCGTTAGACTGGAATGTCGGAATGAGGAGATGTATCCCAAATGCTTGAATGCATGTTTTAGTGGAAATATGACGACGTTGTTGGGAGGCGAACGCTATGTGTTTATCGACCCGGCCGTCAAATGTCGTATCTTTGCAAGGTGGTGTCATTGCATGTAGCGTACCGCTTGTTTATGATGCTTGTGCTCTTTCCGCCTCTTTCGTGAAGGTTGACCGAATTTGGTGCACTCGGCTTCTGTGTTTGACCGAGTCTTCGATGGGAAATGTGTATCGCATGTCGAATCGGAAAATGTTATTCCGAGAGTCTGGCCAGGTTTAGACTAGGATCAGATTATTATATCATCGTCCTACCAGGAGGAATTGAGTCTACATATACGAAATGTTAATCGTGTATGCCTTCAGGGAAATATTTATCCCGTGGATGCGAATTGATCATAATTGCTATGTACATGGTGCTAGTGCGTGTCATTAACCGTTAGAGATGTTGTCACCGTATTCGTACGTTTGGATGGATGTTTATATGTTAATTACTTGTGACCGTTGGATGACTTGGCGTGGTTTATATGTCGAGTCTCTATCTTATCAAGTATATGCCACTAACAGTGAGATGCAAGCCCTAGTGAGTATATAGTTGCCTATGGGTGTCTTCCCCGAGTCTATCTATAATATGATGCAAGCCCTAGTGAGTATATAGTTGTCAGGGTTGTTTTAAAATCTCGAGGCCACTCGAGGAGCAGTAAGTTGTAAATGCGTGGCCACGCTTGGAAGGTTTCTATAGTAGATAATTCCGGTCAGACAGATTCTCCAGATCGAGGAAACCACTCTTGATATGATCAAATGCAAGTACGTACGACCTGCAAGACACCTTGCATTGAGTGGTAGATTGTAATAGGACAAGAGAATTGGTGACGCACACTTATCTCGGACAAGTGGGAGATTGTTGGAGTAAGTGTCCTCAACAATAGTGCGATCCATAATCTGAATAATAAGAATACAAAGGGATGATGAATATTATAGACAACTGGTCAACATAAATCGTTGATGATTGGCTCAATTGAGTTTGACGTTACTGTCGTATGACGGTGGTGATCAGTTGATCCCTTGAGGTCACACCTAAAGGACTATCCCCTAATCATGTACATTACTTAATTGTATAGCGATACATATTAATTAAGCCCTTAATTTCAACAGGTTTAAAGTGAGAATTATATCTTATTGTAATATCATTAAATAAGATTCATTTTAGTAATTTAATTGTTATATTACTAAGAATGCATTATGTTTATGAAACATTTGGGATAAGTGAAATTGGTCGATTATTATTACAAATTGTTGTAGATTATATTAACCAAATATGAGATGACCCATTTTATTTACATGTAATTATAAAATATGACTTAAAATGTTAAGTCTAATTTATTTGTTAAGAAATTGCATTTAAATTAGTTGAATGTACATTTATAAGCAAAGATTACATGTTATATGTCACATGTCACATATGTGACAAATGACAAATTACAAAAATAAAATAGACAGCCATTTTATGTTGTAAAACCGGTTGTGGAGGGTATAGGTTAGGCGGATTTAGGTAATTATAATTGTTCTAATTAAGAATTAAACAAAATGATTACCTACCTAAGCCTAGCCTTAAGTCTATTGCTTTGTCAAGAACAAAAGAAAAAGCACCCACCCTTCCCCATGTGTGAGTGGTGGCCGGTCATGCCTTCAACAAAAGGAGATGTTTTCTCCTTGTTTTATTCATTCATTCATCATAAGTTTTATGTATGCTTATCTCTCTTAATATCATACTCTCACACTAGATATAACTTGAGAAGTTTTTCCTAAAACTTGAGTTCATAAAATTTCTAATAAAATTACTAAGGGTAGTAATAAGAATATTTAGAAATATATAATTAAGGGCTACTATTATATTACTTATAGTAATAATATTGTAGAGTTTTGGGTATTGTCTTGGTGCAACGAAAGGAGTGTTCTTATACTAAGAAATTGGAAATTCATTCCTAATATTATAAGCTCAAGAACAAAGTAGGAAGGAGTCCTATTTTGTGCCCATAATCCTTTTACATCAATGTAAGAGAAATGTTTCTTCTTATCTTTGTTTTTAATGTTATGCATGCATAAGGTCCAAATAGTTTAAGAGTAAACTATTAATGATTTTATATTAGAAATGTCTAATATTGAGTTTATGAAACTTACAAGCGGTATCAAGAGCTTTGGTTGTTGCATGCATAATCGATTTATAGTTTTTTCGAGTTATTGTAACTTAAAGAAAACTAGTAAATTGTGTTTTATAAGATAAAATCACAAAGTTATTTGCATGTCAATATATTCTGGTCCTAATATGATTTTAGGTCATTTTGATGATTTATGGAAATTTATATTGCTCAAATTTGATTTTTACTGTTTTTATTACATTTTAATGAGTAAAATGATGTTTAAAATGCTAAAAATAGTTAGACTTATTTTCTGACCTTGAAATTCTTACACAATATCACACATGAATTTTACTTACTCTATGTAAAATTTCGTGTGAAGTGGATTTATTCCTTATGTAAAATGTTTATATGATAAAATGGAATAAATAAAGGTTAAATGGTTAAAAATACTTCTGCTTTGAATCTCACCATGCAACTTTAGTATGTTGTCACATGCATGTTTTCTTCTTAGACTGGAAAATGTGAGACTAATATAATTTGTGTAGCATGATTTATGAAATTTTAATGTAAAAATGGCATAAATAGTGACTTAGTTAGAAAAAATAACTAAAATAAATTTTATGTTATGAGAAAATTATTCCTGGTTGCATAAATGTCTCACATTTCAGATCTAATATTTAAAATTTATTTTGATTAATTTTCACATGCTTTATGTATTTTATTTGATAAAACCGATAAAGCGCAACCAATCTTTCTCAAAAACGATTCAAACTTTTTAACCATGATTTTTGACATTTTAAGTGTCATGAAAATGTTCCAGAATGTAGAAAAATTTAAAATTCAAATTTTGAAATTATTGTAATTAAATTTGGATTTATTTGATTAAAATATGTTTTTAAAGTCTAGTTATTAGCAATTATATAACAACAAGTTGAATTATTGTCAAAAATTGAGTGATGACTATTATTTTAGTCCTAAATAATTTGGGATAATTAAATTTTACTTAAATAGGATTTAAGTATTGTTTGGTGATTTTAAAATGTTGTTATCACGCATTTCCGTAAAATCGGGTTATATACGATATAAACCGTAATATAGGGCGATTTGACATTTAAAATGAGCATGTTTTACACATATAATTATGCTGCATATTTATTATGATTGTCATGTTTTGGTTTATGTAATTTGGAATTATGTACTTCATTCCTTGTATGGCCTTATTTTTAATCGATATTACCCGAAATGTAAGGAAATATTGATTCGGTTGTAATTTATTGTGATCTCGTATCACTTTTATTTTATTATTTTATTTTACAAATGTATAATAGGAAATTATTGTAATTTTATTCTATATTTCGTAATTATTTGTAATACCGGAGTTTCCCAAAGACGGTATCATTCGGAAAGAAGTTACGAGAGAGACGGTGACCTTGGGAGGCGTGCTTATCAAGTTCAAGGGACCCAAGGAGTTGGTTTCCGAAATTGTTATAGATTATATGATTTTCTATTCTAGGAAAGGCCATACTAGGAGTTTTTTTTATGCTTGCCTTTTATAAAATATGTTTGCATGCATTGCCAAATCGCCATAACATGACATGCATATTTTATCGAGTATTCGACCGTGTCAATTAAAATTATCGTTAATTCATCGATTTAGTTCACTTAAACGAGATAGATAATAAATTGTCATGACCTCTCATTATAAATTATTGAGATCAAGCCTTACCAAATGATAGAACCCATGAATCCCAATTTCGCAAGAAAGTAGGCTCGGCTCACTGGGGTGCTAAACATGTTACGTTGGTTAAATGGGGTAATAAAGGTTATTATTTCGAAATTTGGATTGAGCACAACGAAAGTATTCGCGACCGTAGCTGCATGTGTTCCGGGCTTAAGATAAATATTAAAGTAATATTATCGACCGAGAATTCTAATGTAGAATGGATTCAAGAGTTAATCCACCGAATTATATTAATAAGGGATGAATCGGCTTACGCTGCCCAAGTTGATATGAATTTTGATCTCGGAATCATTTATGATAGTTGGGTAGAGGTGACTATATAAATGCTTAACTTGTTTAAAATGTTTGCAAGTTTAAAACGATAATTGTTAATTATTTCCTCCATTTGCATTTTGTAGTTTCATTTTACCGCAATGGATACATCTCATTCTACCGTACCTATCACCATTGATTCATATCACAAATCATTTGATGAAATTTGCGCTCTAAATATTCTTGATACGACTAGAGAACTTCATTTGGGAATTGGTTCTGACGGGAATCTCAACTTTGTTACCTCTTCCAAACCCCCTTTGCCAAATCTTTTGGTGAAAGAGTCTTGGGAAGACAACCTCACCAAAGAGATACAATCTTTGTCTTTGAAAGCAAAGAAAGATCAAGAGGCTAGTGGGAGTATTAGCAAGAAAAGTCTTGCACCTAAGATAAAATGGTTCAAAAATAAGAGGAAGAAAGGTAAAAGGTATAAGAGAAACGGAAAAGGTAGTAAGACTACCAAAGGTCCAAAATTCAATGATGAATGCAATTATTGTCATGGCATGGGCCATTGGATGAGGAATTGTCCCATATACTTGGAGCATATTAGAGATGGACTAGTGATTCCACTCGGTAATATTCTCTCCAATTTTTTTGTTATTGATATAAATTATACCTCTTCCTCAACATGGGTATTGGATACCGCTTGTGGTTCTCACCTTTGTAATCATTTACAGGGGCTAAGAAACATGGAGAAGCTAGGCAAGGGTGATGTGGATCTACGACTTGGAAATAGAGCTAGGGTAGCCACCACTTCTAAGGGGACCTACGTACGTGTTTTAGCAAGTGGTTTTGAATTGTACTTGAATAATTGTTATTTTGTACCTTCTTTGTCTAAAAACATAATATCCGTAGCCATGTTGGACGTGGAAGGTTTTACTTTTGCGATCAAAAACAATTGTTGTATGATTCAAAGAATGACTTGGTCATAGGCCAAGGTAATTCTATTAATGGTATTTATGTTCTTGAGACATCTAACTCAACCAAAGATATCTATAACATTCAATCAAAAAGACTCAAGTCAAGTGATCCAAATGAGTCATACATTTGGCATTGTCGATTAGGTCACATAAATGAGAATCGCATCAAAAGACTAGTATCGACTAGTATAATTAAACCGTTTAATTTTCAATCTTTTGGTATATGTGAATCTTGTCTCCTACGAGAAATGACTCGTAATCCTTTTAGTGGCAAAGGGACAAGAGCAAGTGAACTATTAGGCCTTATACATACCGATGTGTGTGGACCAATGACTATTTCTACTAGGGGTAACTATGAATACTTCATTACATTCACTGATGATTTAAGTAGATATGGGTATATTTACTTAATCAAATATAAAAGTGATGCTTTTGAAAAATTCAAAGAATTTCAAAATGAGGTAGAAAACCAATTGAACAAAAAGATCAAAGCATTGCGATCCAATCGTGGTGGTGAGTATCTTAGTAATGAATTTGATTCACACTTGAAGAATTGTGGCATTGTATCACAACTAACTCCACCTGGAACACCCCAACTTAATGGTGTGCCCGAAAGGAGAAATCAAACTCTACTTGATATGGTTCGATCAATGATGAGTCAAACCGAGTTGCCATACTCATTTTGGGGATTTGCAATCCAAACCGCCATAATATCGTTGAATAAAAGCCCGACCAAAGCAATCGAAAAGACTCCATATGAGATATGGAAAGGGAAAGTCCCAAATTTGTCCTATATGAAGATTTGGGGATGCGATGCTTTTGTTAAGGTAAAGACCGACAGTAAGCTAGCCCCAAGATCCGAAAAATGCATTTTCGTAGGTTATCCAAACAACTCACGTGGTTACTACTTCTACAAACCTCAAGAAAACAAAGTGTTTGTGTCTAGTGAGGCTGTCTTTTTAGAAAGGGAACATATTTCTAAAAGCCAGAGTGGGAGAAAATTTGAACTTGACGAAGTTCAAGAGCCACAAACCGAACAGGAGACGCAAGAAGATGTTCCTTCGTCTTCCAATTCTGTTGTTATTCCATCTGTACCTAGGAGGTCCGGAAGGGTTAGTCACCAACCCGATAGATACATAGGTATTATCGAAGAAAATAACAATTTTGACTTGTTACTTTTAGAAAGTGATGAACCCACGACCTATGCTTATGCCCTATGCTTCTGCCGTAGGATTGATCATGTATGCCATGATATGCACATGTCCAGATGTCTCGTATGCTTTGAGCATGACAAGTAGATATCAAGCCAATCCAGGTGAGAGTCACTGGATAGCCGTAAAGAATGTCCTTAAGTACTTGAGAAGGACTAAGGATTCATTCTTAGTGTTTGGAGGAAATTCTTAATTATGTGCTAAGGGTTACACTGATTAAAGTTTCCAAACCGATAGGGATGATATGAAATCTCAAGGTGGCTTTATTTATATGATAAATGGAGGTGCGGTTAGCTGGAAGAGCTTCAAAGAGTCGGTTATTGCGGATTCTACAACGGAGGCTGAGTACATTGCAACATCTGAGGCTGCCAAGGAAGCTGTTTGGAAATGGCAGCTTTTAGAGGGGCTAAGGGTAGTTCCTTCTGCCAAGGATCCTATCACGATATTTTGTGATAATAGTGGGGCGATCTTTCAAGCTAAAGAGCCCAAGTCTAGTAACAAGTCTAGACATGTACTTAGAAAATTTCATGTCATAAGAGATTACATTGAAAGGAAGGAAATTGCGATATGTAAGGTTGGGACAAATGATAACATTTCTGATCCCTTAACCAAGCCCTTATCGCAGGCTAAACATGACCAACATGTTGTTTCCATGGGTCTTAAACGCATGCCAAATTTGTATTAGATTATGAGATATGAAATAAAAAGTGTGTTTTTATAGATCATATATGATAATCACTATTATCTTTTGAGTTATATTTTTAAAACATTTTATTTGTAACTTTGTTATATCCAAAACCCCATTAAAGTGAACTGGATTAACATAGTATTGACCCATAGTCACTTATATAAGATGACACCTCGAAGTGACTATATTGTAGTGCGATTAATGGCAAGTTCAAGTGTCATAGGGTCATAGGGATGACCAATTGATCACATAGGCAGACTGTAAGAGACACTTTGTCGGGAAGTGACCGCTTATAGAGTTCTGGCAACTCTTATAGCCTAGTCGTGGCAAGAGCTATTATAGTATTCTTTTTTAGTCAATTCTTTGACTAAATATTGTTCGCCTAAGGTGGCACAGTTTCAGAGTTACTTTGATTTATGCTCTACGACCTTCGTAACTGGGGTTAATGGGCATCTTTTGGGTCATGATGAGCTGTGGCTATTCGAAGTGAATAATGCGATAGGATTTGTCCACCCGTTGTCAGGGTTGTTTTAAAATCTCAAGGCCACTCGAGGAGGAGTAAGCTGAAAATGCGTGGCCACGCTCGGAAGGTATCTATGGTAGATAGTTCCGGTCAGACAGTTACTCTCCAGATCAAGGAAACCACTCTTGATATGATCATATGCAAGTACGATCTGCAAGACACCTTGCATTGAGTGAAAGATTGTAATAGGACAAGAGAGTTGGTGACGCACACTTGTCTCGGACAAGTGGAAGATTGTTGGATTATGTGTCCTCAACAATAGTGCGATTACATAATTAACTCTCAATAATAAGAATACAAAGGGATGAAAGATATTATAGTCAACTGGTCAACATTAATCGGTAACGATTGGCTTGCTAGAGTTTGACGTTACTGTCGTATGACGGTGGTGATCAGTTGATCCCTTAAGGTCACACCTAAAGGACCATTCCCTTAATTGTAAAGTTAATTAATTGTATATCGTTACAGATTAACTAAATCCTTAAATTGAACAAATTTTATTTGTGAGTGAAATATTATGTCTTATTGTAATGAGATTAAATAAGACACTATTTTGTAATTAAAATGTTAATTACTGAAATTGATTATTGTTTATGAAACAATTTGAGATTAGAATAATTAATTGATTATAATTACAAAGAGTTGTAGATTATATTAACTGGACTTAATGTGACCCATTTTATATGTACGTAATTATGAATTACTATTTATTTTGTTACATAATGTGAAATGATATTTAAATTGTTAAATATACATTAATCTATTGAAATGGCATGTCACATGGTACATCACATACAACATTAAAAAAAAGAAAAAATTACAAAGATAAAATGGAGTCCATTTTAAGTGGGTGTGCCATTTTTATGGGTATGTTTTAGGTAGTTATGATTATTATTTTAATTCTTAAAACACAATCATAATGCCTAGATACCTAGACCTTGGCCTCGCATTTTGATAAGAAAAAAAGTTGATAAGACCTTCCTACTTTGTTCTTGAGCTTATAATATTAGGAATGAATTTCAAAGTTATTAGTATAAAAACACTTCTTTCGTTGCACCAAGACAATACCCAAAACTCTACAATATTATTACTATAAGTAATATAATAGTAGCCCTTAATTATATATTTCTAATAACTCTTATTACTACCCATAGTAATTTTTATTAGAAATTTTTATGACCTCAAGTTTTAGGAAAAACTTCTCAAGTTATTTCTAGTACGAGAGTATGATATTAAGATAGATAAGTATACTCAAAACTTATGAGATGAATGAATGAATAAAATAAGGAGAAAACATCTCCTTTTTGTTGAAGGCATGACCGACCACCACTCACACATGGGGAAGGGTGGGTGCTTTTTCTTTTGTTCTTAACAAAGCAATAGACTTCAGGCTAGGTTTAGGTAGGTAATCATTTTGTTTAATTCTTAATTAGAACAATTATAATTACCTAAATCCTACCATATACCCTCCACAACCGGTTTTACAACATAAAATGGGTGTCCATTTTATTTTTGTAATTTGTCATTTGTCACATAGGTGACATGTGACATGTAACATGTAATCTTTGCTTATAAGTGTACATTTAACTAATTTAAATGCAATTTCATAACAAATAAATTAGACTTAACATTTTAAGTCACATTTTATAATTACATGTAAATAAAATGGGTCATCTCATATTTGGTTAATATAATCTACAATAATTTGTAATTATAATCGACCAATTTTACTTATCTCAAATATTTCATAAACATTATGCATTCTTAGTAATATAACAATTAAATTACTAAAATGAATCTTATTTAATCATATTACAATAAAATATAATTCTCACTTTAAACCTGTTCAAATTAAAGGATTAATTAATCTGTACCGCTATACAATTAATTAATGTACATGATTAGGGGATTGTCCTTTAGGTGTGACCTCAAGGGATCAACTGATCACCACCGTCATACGACAGTAACGTCAAACTCAATTGAGCCAATCATCACCGATTTGTGTTGACCAGTTGACAATAATATTCATCATCCCTTTGTATTCTTATTATTTAGGTTATGTGATCGCACTATTGTTGAGGACACTTACTCCAACAGGAGTGAGCCTTAGTCGGAGCACGTAAGTACCTCTGACTGCTTTCTTTTCAGTCTTTCATTTTGGAGAAAGATCATAAGGAACCATCCTTCGTCTTATCATCATCGAAAACTGGATCATAGGAGTGACCCATTCCTTTCTTTATTTAGAATTTATCATAGGAATAACCCTTTCATTTCTTTGTCTCAGTGGGTTCCGAGGCCATGGGTTGACTACCCGGACGCACCTGCTTTTGTGGCCGAGGTCCTACGTCCTAGGAGCTCGAGTCGGTTGTTGCTGAGGACGCCCATGGGACTCGTGTGGTACTTGGGCAAGCGTTTGACTCGGCAGTGCTCTCGTGATGCTTTCACGGTCCCCATCGATCCTCCACGGTTAATGTTTAGGGAGCCTTCTGAAGTTGAGAGAGAGGCTGACTTGGCTGGTGTGAGTGGGGATGCCCTCCTTCTTCCTGGCGAGGATTACCCAGGGTTCATTCGCTGGAGATTGGCGTAATGGCCGATTGTGTTAAGCATTGCTTGCTTCTTGTTAGATTGAATTTTGAGAAATGATAATTTACTTGAAGATGAACCATTTGATCTTTGCAGGAGATCGAGGTGGCCAACTAGCGGTGACCGATGCTGGCTTGGAGGAGTGGGAGCACCTCGTGAGGAGGATGAGATTCCAATTCATGACCATCTTTGTTGTCTAGGAATGCATTTGTTTATATTTTTATTTGTATTTGAATGTAGGTAGCCTCGTCTCAGCATGTTGCGCTGTGGAGGGTGGCCATTTGGTTGCGGGCTACAGACGCTGAGGCACTCGGAGGTGGCCGGGACCGACAGGTAGGAACCTATGATTCCCGTTTCATTTATTGTTACATTTTGTATTTTTGAAATGAAATGACTGACTGAAATGAGGCATATCTTTCGCAGGGAGCCTTGAAGCGTGAGCTTCTAGAGTCTCGAGTGGAGACAGTGGAGTCTCGAGAAGAGATAGCTCGTTTGTTGAGGGAGCTGGAGGCCCGGGATACGGAGATTGCCGCCCTCGAGATTTTATCTGGGCTTACTGCCGATGAGTGTAGATACCTCGAATCTACACCTTACGCCAACCACCCAGTGATGCTTGGGGCGCATGTTTGTTACATTGAAACGATTTATGACAATTCGAAAGTTTATTGTCAAGTGATAGCTCAAACAGTTTTGTCTACCCCTTGGTCATCATCTTCGTACCTATACGGTCGTTTTGACAGTCATTAGAGCGTTTTGGAGTCCGAGTAAAAAACCCCTTCATTTTCTATAAACAGTCTTTTAAAGTAGTGTCTTACCGCTCGAGAATATTTCAGATATTTTAATGTTTCAAAACTTATCTTTTTTCGTAAAATATATTCATATTTTCTTTAGAAAGCATTCGAAATCTACCGCAATTCCATAACAGAAACGCGGAAATCTTTCTTTCAAATTAGGAAACTGCTCGGGAAATGACGCAGCAGGAGTTGCGCCTCTTCCAAGAGTCGCAGTGCCTGTTGCGCCTCTTCCCAGCTCTATTTTCCTGTTTTCGGAATATTTTCTAGATTTCTTTCCGTGTTCGAGTCATTCCAAAACTCTTCGGATTTCTCCCTATATAAGGAGAGGTTCGTGCATACTTTTAAGGCACGCGAGTGTTCTGCCCCTTGTTTTCTCTCTCTTTACATTCTAGACCTTGCTCTAAGCATTTTGACATCTGCGTGCTTGATCAATCGACCACGTAAGCTCGGGTCCTTTTAGGTTCCCGTCACGTTATCGCATTGACCTACCAATTTGACCAACTCAACAATAATCAATCTTATTTAATCAATCGATCCTCTTACGAGGGCACTTTCTTTCGAGTCGAGTTGTTGCTAAATCGTAACTTTAGTTCATATCTCGTTTCGTCAACATGTTAGTTTGAGGGTGTTTTAAATCCATCTTTTTATTGTATTTTATTTATTTAATCTAATATAAGATTCATGTCGGATTTATGCTCAAACCTTTTCAAAACCTTTATTAGTTTTTTATCATTTCTTATAAATCGTCTTTCATCATAATTTCATATTTAGATAGTTTATCTTGACTTTGATCCCTAATAATCAATATTAGTGGGTTTTTGTCATCTATCAAATTGTGTCTTTAGAGGTTAGATTTGTTCGTATCAAATCTGTAGATTCGTCTTTGATATAATTAGTGTAAGTTAATCTATTAAATCACTTAAATTCGGCTTACATATCATTAATTAACCGTAAATACACAAAATACTAACTGATTGCGATTCTGGCTTTACAGCCAGAACCCAACTTAGGAACAGACGCACATAGTGATGCGCCTCTTCCGAAGGACGCACCTTCTACTACGCCTGTTCCGGGCTGGTTTATGTCTCTGATCTTCTTGATTCGCTCCGACGTAGCTTAATTGCCAAATTAATCAACTATTAACTCCTAATATCACCGTTAATCTGTCTTTAGATAATTTTATTATTTTCTTTCTTTTCTTTAAGTCTTCCTTTTGGGTATATTTCCGACATGGATCCCGTATTCATTGTAATCAATTGTAATATTTATTTTATAATTTTATTTAATCATTGTATTGTATGATTCTTTGGATGATTTAATTGTCTTATCATATGCAATCAATCGTAAATCCCAATTTGACACAATTGATTGCTAAATTACATGTTCAACCGACATCGCTCATCCACGAGGACAAGTTCATCACATCTATCTCTTTTTCAATCAGCTTCCGGAATTTCACTTTCCAAGAGAATACGTAGAGACGGGATCTCTAGTTCTACTGGCTGTAAAGCTTCCATCCCGTAAGTTAAGTAGAAATGAGTGGCCTAGTGGGTGTTCTAACTGAAGTGAGATAGCCCCATAATGCAAAGGGTATTTTGCGTGGCCAATCGCGATAATTGTCGATCATTTTCTTGAGAATTGTGACGACATTTTTATTAGTTGCTTCTACTGCGCCATTAGTCTGAGGTCTGTAAGGCGAGGAATGGTGATGCTTGATTTTGTATTTGGCTAACACTTGTTTAGTCTCAACCTAAAAATGTGATCTATTATCACTGATGATCTCATGTGGGAAATCATATCGGCAGATGATGTTGGTTTGAATGAACTTTGCCACATTTTTAGCGGTGAGGCTAGTGTAGGATGTTGCCTCAACCCATTTGGTGAAGTAATCGATAGCTACCAAAATAAAGCAGTGACCTCCTGTTTTGGCTGGGGTCATCTTTCCGATAATGTCGATTCCCCATGCAGAAAATAAATGGCAAGGGAAATGTCATGGTGTAAAGCAGTAAAGGAGGGACATGTTGTACATTCCCAAAGATTTGGCAATTATGCCAGTGTCTGACGTACTTAATACAATCTGAATCCATTGTCGTCTAGTAGTATCCTAGACGTGTGATCTTCTTTGCTATCATGGGTCCACTCATTTGGGGACCGCATTCTCCAACATGAACTTCTTCCATTACTTTTTGTGCCTAAGAATGATCAAGGCAACGCAAGCGACACCAAGAGGTGTTCTTTTGTACAGTTCTCTCTGCATGAGGAGGTATTGAGAGGGTAATAGGCGTATGGCGCGTTGTCCCCTTTTATCTATTTCCGTTGGGTATGTGCCGTTGAGTTTGAAGTTTAGAATGGCTTGGAACCAGGGTTCATGTGGGCTTTCTTCTTTATTTTTAAGTTGGTGCACATAGGTTGGTTCTGACCGTCGTTCGATGCATAAAGGCAATTCGATCATGTTGTCTGGCAGGTTGATCAAGGCTGCAAGTTTTGCAAGAGCGTCTACAAACAAGTTTTCTTCCCGAGGCAGGTGTAGATAAGTAACTTGATCAAAGAATTGGGCGACTTGATCTATCCTATCTTGATAGGGTGCTAGACTTTCACTTCGAATCTTCCATGATCTTGTAACCTTGTTGATGATCAAGGAGGAGTCTCCATGATCAAGGAGGAGTCTCCATGATCAAGGAGGAGTCTCCATGAACCCATGATCCTTTAAATGCCTAAACTGACTGCTGCTTGTAGACCAATGAGGCAAGCGTCGTATTCTCCTCGAAGTCGAGTGTGACAAATAGTGGTGCATGCTCGCCTTCAAGAGAAATGTGCAATATTCCTACTCCAAAGCCTCTTAAGTTAGATGTGCCATCGAAATAAAGGCCCCAAGAGTCCATAAAAGTCTGTAGTATGTCCTCGTCTGGAAATGACCACATGTCTAATGTTTGGGCATCATTGATAGAATTATTTGCAAAAAAAATTAGCAACGGCGCGTCCTTTTACGACTTTCAGAGGTACATATTTGAGGTCGAACTGTAAGAGTATTAAGGTCCATCTTGCCAAACGTCCGTTGAGAATGGGTTTCTCGAAAAGGTATTTGACAGGGTACATTTTGGAGTATACCTTGACGGAGTAGCTAAGCATATAGTGGCGTAGCTTATTTGTTTCCCACACAAGAGCAAGGCACGTTTTTTCGAGAGGTGTGTATTTACACTCATATTCTAAGAACTTCTTACTAAGGTAGTATATAGCTCTTTCTTCTTTCCCGACTGTCTGTGCGAGCATAGCTCCCATAGCCGTTTCTGTGACTGTGAGATATAAACCAAGAAGTTGATCTCTTTGGGGAGGCATTAACACTAGTGGTTTTGCCAATATCTCCTTAATCCTGTCGAATGCTTTTTGACAGTCATCATCCCATATGGTAGGATTTGTTTTCTTTAGCTTTTTGAAAATAGGTTCATAGATCATAGTGAAATTCGATATGAACCGACCCACATAATGTACTTTGCTCAGGAATCCTCTAACCTCCTTCTCTGTTTGGGGTTGTGGCATTTCGATTAAGGCTTTGATCTTGGATGGATCAATTTATATTCCCCTCTAGCTGACGACATATCACAGAAGTTTAATTGATGTTACTCTGAATGCACACTTCTGTGGGTTGAGTCTTATGTTGTACTTGCACAATCTGAGGAAGAATGTACGAAGGTTTGTCGTGTAGCAATGTGGTAGTGGTACGTTGATATGTAACTCCGGCATTAATTAGCCTAAAAGGCATAACTGTGTAGCAATACGTGCCCCATTGGGTGACGAAAGCTGTTTTATGCATATATTCTTCGGCCATTTCGATCTGATTATACCCGGCATACCCATCCATGAAGGATAACAATGCGTGATCTGCTATATTATCTACCAATATGTCGATATGTGGTAGAGGAAAGTCGTCCTTGGGACTCGCTTTGTTCAAGTCTCTCTAATCAACACAAACCCGGATTCGCCCATCCTTTTTGGGTATGGGAACTACATTTGCTACCCAATTAGAGTACTCTAAAACTTTGATGAACCCGGCTGTGAATTTCTTTCGACCTCTTTTTTTATCTTAAGATCCCATTCGGTCCTCATCCAACGGAACTTCTGTTTTACGGGTTTAAAACCTGGTTTGATCAGAATTCGATGCTCTGCAATATCCATGTCGATCCCTGGCATGTCTTTGTAAGACCAAGCGAAAACGTCTTTGAACTCGTGTAGGAGGTCTACTAAACTGTCCCTTTCGGTCGGGTTTAATGTCGTCCATATCCTATGTTCTCGAGGTTCTAGTTCGGTCCCTATGTTGATGGGTTAAGAGTTTTCTATAACTAGCGCCCCTTCCCCCTCTTGTAGTATTTCCTTAATTATATGGGGAGGTAAGTCGACTGAGACTGGGTCAGGATTATCCTCATTGTCATCATAAACAGAATTGCATTCAGAAAAACACGAGTAAGCAGCATCTGATTTATTCATATTAAATTTTGAAAATAGCTGAAACAAAGAGGCCATATGTTCAGTAGTCAGTGGCGGTAATGCAACAGCTGCTGGGACATTTCCCAAACTGCTATTATTATTAGATGCTATGTTGGGAGAAACAAAGAGATTGGGGGTGACGACAAAAGTAGATTATCTAGGAACTTCGCTAGACTCCGACTCTGACTCTGACTCCGATTAAAACTCTGTCTCTAATTCATTGTCTCCCATTTCTCCTTTGAACATCTCTTCTTCTCCCATAGTGACCTTAAAGAGCTTCCCTTAGTTGTTCGTCCACTTGATTGATTTTCGCCATCCTTTCGGCTGACTTGAGCCGGCGTCGTTGAGCAACGCTGTAGGGTTGAAATGATCGTCCTTAAGTATCATGGTAATGATCTCATCCTGTGCAGCTTTCACGAATCCATCTTCTCCAAACAGAAGACTAACGGCTTGTTTGTCTAAACAACGCATTTGACGAGTTTTGACGGTAGGAACTATTACTATGGGAATAAAGTAGCAATCGTGGAAGACCTCGATTCCAGCTTATTATATTCCTCTATAGTTCCAAGGTTCGGGGAACCCATGAAAGTATTCTTGGCTTCCCTCCCTAACGAAATATCCATTTAGAGTAGGGAGATAAGGTTGCATCTGGATTCCCTTACCCTTACGATTTTGGATTTGAGTAAGCATTTCCAGAGTTTCTTTCTTTGTGGGTTTGTACTCCAATCCTAGTGGTATCTTTCCCGAATTCGCCTCTTTGTAAGGTGCAAAAGTGCTTTTAATAGCGAGATTTAATGACATCCTTGGGAAGTATCACTGGGATTAGAGTATGTGGTTGACCATTTAGTTGGAATGTGGGTCGAAGTATAGAGGTGCCAACTCACTCTCTATGAGATTTAAGCTCTGAAATTCTCCAAGCTTGTATACTGGACCCGTGATTTCTTTGTTGTTGGACATCTTCTCTATCACGGCCTTGATAGGTGACGAAGTGATCGTCACTACTTTACCATCTATAGGAATCTTGATTTTCTGGTATAGCGTGGATGTTACCGCTTTAGAAGCGTGAATCCAAGGCCTTCCTAGAAGTATGTTAAAGGATGCTTCGATGTCCACACTTTGGAAGTTGACCTTTTGCTCAATTTGCACAGTGGCTATAGTGAGGTTGACTAGTCCTATCACCTTACGTCGTGTTCCATCATATGCTCGAACACCTTGGTTGGTAGGAGTCCAATCTGATTATTTCATGCCTAACTTACGCGCTCTTTTTAGTGGTATGACATTGACTGCATAGCCATCGTCTACAAAAGTCGTCAGTGGCTATAGCGAGATTGTGACTGGCACCAAAAGGAGGTAAATCCTCGTCTGAGAAAGTAACTGGGTTACTTAGCTTAACTGAGTCTTAGAGGACCAACTTGACTAGTGTTGGAATAGGTGTCCTCCACAAATAGTGCGCCACATAATCAATCTTATTAAGGAATATAATTGGGATATTTATTGACTATATATATGATTAGTCAGTTGATTAACGTAAATCAATAACGGTTGGCTGACAAGAGTTTGACGTTATTGTCGTATGACGGCGGTGATCAACTGATCCCTTTCGGTCACACCTAAAGGATGAAATCCAAATAGTAACTAATTATTTGTATATGATACAGTTAATTAGTACATTACATATATTCGATATGTACGAGAGTTAATTGTTAGAAATTGAGTTAAGAACTCAAATTCGATTAAGTTTATTTTTCAATTATGCGATAATTGACTAATAAATTTATATCTTCTTTTAATACGATTAAATAAGATTTAACTTAGTAATTAATCGTTAAATTACTAAATTAGTTGAGGTTTTGAGATAGAGGTAATTAGTTAATTATATTTACAAAGAGTTGTAAAATAAATTAACTAAGCATTGTGGGACCCATTATATATTGATATAATGGTAAAATAGTACTTAAAATGTTAAGTACATATTATTCATTTATTTGTGTCATATAATTGTTATATGATCAAATTAACACTTAATTATACAAGATAATTAAGCATATGATTAATAAGTATTTGTGGGACAAATATCAAAAAATCAAAATGGATCAAAATAGCCTTCACATGGCCGGTTATGACATAGTGGATGGTGATGATGGTTGCTCTTATTCATACTCACAAGCAACATGTGCTTATGACATGAATAGTAAACCTAAAATCATTTTATTTACTACAACACATTACCACTTTGCATGGCAATAAAATAAGAAGAAAAAAGACCTCTTTTGGTGATGTAGAGGCCGGCCCTCATGGCTATAAAAAGAGAACAATTGTTGTTCATTTCTTTACTAGTTCATTCTTGCTTATTTCATACATCTCTCAAAACTAAACTTCTCTCTAAAAACTCTCATATACTAATATTTCTTAAGTATTACTAGTGTAGTAATATAGTCTAATATTAGTAGTATAATATGTATCTTATTATCTAGTTAATAATAAGAATAGATTATTTGGGTTCATCTTGGTGCAATTTAGAGGAGATCTTCTAGTTTGGAGATTACTTGTGTTCATCCATATTTATAGCTCAAGAACAACAAGAAGGAGTTCTTGTTGTGCCCATATTATTTCCATATCAATGTGAGGAAATTTCTTCTTTTATATAAATGTCTTTATATTTGCATGCAAGTTACATAGATCATTATAAACTAAATTAATAAGTAATTTAGTAAATAATTAGAGGAGTCTAATTAAGGTCTATGGACTTTCAATTGGTATCAGAGCTAGCTTGTAGCATGCATGTTCATTTTGGACATTTTTATTAAAGTTATAAGATAACTAATAAATCAAAGATTTTGAGTTAAAATACGATTCTGACAAAAAAATTTTGGTGCATGTATACCTACTGACCTAAAAATGTTTGTGGTCAAATTTCGTGATTTTAGGGATTAATTTGCTATTTATTTTGATTTTTGGCGTTTAAACCGAGTTAACATGCATTTTATGAGTTAAAAGTTAACTAAAAATAGTTGCATGTTGATTCTGGCCATGAAATTTTAATATGATTTCACATGCATTTCTTAAATATTGTATGTAAGATTTCGTGAATTTTA
>JAIUZE010010232.1:0-43765 GCA_022085475.1 Heliosperma pusillum
TACGACCTATCTATGTCATGGTCAAAAGATACTCATTAGAATTAGAATGGGCAAGACGCCATATACTATATTCTCTATGGGTACTTAGTCAACAAGACATATATTCATACAATCAAACAGTCCGGAAACCAACTTTCCTATCATGTGACTAATTGCATATAAATCATATTCAAATAACATATCGCCTCATATCTACTAAGGCTAATTCATTAATTAAATACAACCTTACTTGAAGACAAATCCCCGACCCGAGTCCCGCGACGGGTCATCAGTCAAAACGGGGTTGACTAGATCTTAGTTTGACCAAACCCGTTTGGTCAAACCGGCTAGAAACAAAGTCTTTACCACATAGACTTGAACATAAATTCATCATATTCATTACATGTTATTTTATTAAAACTTCTAACATGTGAATTATTAAATCTTACTAAAACCCGCTTGACTTAAAGGATAGCCAATTAAACTATAATCTCGTATTATAATTTCTAACATGTGGGAAATAATAATTTTATGAAAAACCTTTTTAATTAAATATTTTACTTATTAACATTTCCCACTTGCTAAATATTACAAAACACGATAAATTAACATCAAACTCAAAAACCGTCACAAGTCCATAGAGGGGACCCACGGGCTGATTTGGGCCGGACTTAACATGGGGCTGGACTGGGCCCACGGGCTGATTTGGCTAATTTGGGCTGTTTTTATTAAAAATTCTAAAACCGTTTCTTAATATTTTCCCGCATGCTTAACATATTTAAAACCCGTCAAAACAACAACAAAACAATTAAGTATCGACACAAGACCCAAGGACCATAACCGGACCAGATCCAGACCGGCCTGGACCGGCCTGAACCGGCCTGAACCGGCCTGGTTTTGGGCTGGTTTGGGCTGGTTTTTCAGCCATACCCCACGGTTCCACCAACATCAAACACCAAATTAATTCCAACATGTTTTTAATTAACAAACAACTATTTTAACAACCAATTTAACCATCATACATATAAAAATCATGATTTTGAACAACTCATAAAAAATATGTCAAGAACACTAACATATTAAAAATTCCATACAACACAAAAATCATACCACTTATCATGTTACTACTAAAAATCCATAAATCATAATAACATGAACAAAAACAAAAGATGAACCAAAAACAAAAGAAACAAAAGCTATGTAACATTAAATCGTCGAGTAACTCGGAATTGTTACCTTAGCTAGCAAAACCAATTAGCACCAAAAAAAATAAGAAGTATAAACCCGTCTACTAATCTTCACCCAAAATATACGAGTCACCAAACTCGTCTTCAAAATCTTCCCCTATAAGAAATGACAAGAAAAACATTATTAGAACTTAAACTTGATTTTCCATAATTAAATGTTGAAAACGATTTTGTCGGATTTGAAATCAAACCGTACTTGAAGATGGAGAGCGAAGAGGAGATTCTAGAAATATAAGTTAGGACGGATTTAATTAAGAAATGAAGGTTTTATGATGATTTTGCTCAAGAACGACGAAGAACAAATGAAGAACGACGAAGAACGAATGAAGAACGATGAAGAACGATTAATTATATCTTAATTTGATTTATTGTAAAATGAAAAGTTGTTAGTGTGTAATGGTGGGATTGGGCCGTGTGTTTATAGAGAAAATAATGAGTCGGCTTTTGAAATTGTTGTTACGGAATTGACTCGGGTTTTATTATTATAATAAGATAATTAATTAGATATTAAGTTAATTAAATTAAATATCTAGATATTATGTTATATTAATGAAAAGAAAGGAAAATATCAAGGCCTAAGAGAGGGGAAAGAGCCGTGAGAAATGGGTAGTAGTCGGATCTGTTTTTGAGCGATTTGCGTAATTTCCGTTGACGGATCGATAAAGTAACAAATATCTTAGATATTTGTATTAGTTTAATCGAAACAATCAAAAGATCTAATTGTGAGTGGAAAAAGATGACATGGGCGTGTGACTCATGCCAAAGTCGAGTTTCGGGGTTGTTTCGGGATTTACGATGACTCGGGAATAGTTAAATGATGTTCGGGATTAAACCGTAAAAGTTATTCTTTAAATTCCGAATAAATTCAAAATAATTATATTAAATTATGATAAATCTAAATAAATCTTAATAAAAATAAATTAAAAATATTATTTTTTTTAATAAAATTTCGGTCTTCAAACTTACAAGGCGAGTCGGGAAAAAGTCAACGAAAGTCAAAGTTGACTGAAAAACGGGATTCTCATGGAATCTCTCAAAAATTCCAAATACGGACTCGGAATTTCAAAATACGACTCGTAACAATAAATTCTATTTTAAAACTCAAGTTTTGCTGAAAAGTACTCGTAAGATATTTTACTAGAAAAATTGGGTACTTTTCGGGTTGTTACAATTTCCGCAGTCGAGGGGCTCCCGGAGACACGAGAGCCAGAGGGCTAGTGGCAAGCAAAGACCAACCATCCATCTGGCGCAGTCGGTACCTTATCTTATTTACAACCGTTACAACGTGTCAAACGCAGCAGTAAACAAGACAGAGAGAGCTGCGCCTCAACGCATTTTGGGGAGAACCAGCTGAGTGGACGAAAGCGTCGGATTGCTAATCCATTGCTCTGATCGGTCACACAGTGAAAGAAAGGCAAGAACGACGTTCAGCTGAATATATGACTCACGCCCTTTTAGGTTATAAGATAAGATGTCACATGTCACATGTGTGACAAATGACAAAAATCACAAATATAATATGGTGTCCATTTTAAGTGTTAAAACCGGCATGCTTGTGTGTAGGGTGGTGTTTAGGGCTTTAATGTTGTTCTAATCAAGATTAGGCATAATCATCACTAGCCTAAATACCTATAGCCACCCTACAAACATTGATAAGGCAAAAAGCAAAAGGGAACCATCCTTCCCCATGTGGGTGTCGGCTTTGTGGGTAGATAAGGGGGTGTTTTCCTCTTGTTTACCCACTTGAACATCTCATAAGAAAAGATATACATTATCTCACTAAAAATCACTAAATACTTAGAAACTTTAGAAGTTTCATAGAACTTGTATTTTGTGGATTGAACTCGACATTTATAAGGTATAAATTTCGAGTTTCATACTTGTTATTAAGAGGATCTTGTTTATTGTTCTAGTAAAGCAATATTCAAGAGATTAAGGGTAAGTCTAGGTGCAACAAAAGGAGAGTTCCTATAGTTGGAGCTTTTGGAATTTCATCCTATACCATTAAGCTCAAGAACAAGAATAAGATGGAGTCTTGTTCTTGTGCCCTTTATTCGTCCAAAACTACAATGTGAGGAACAATATCTTTCTCTACTTTGTTTTATTTATTTTGCATGCACTAGATCTTGAAACTAATTAAAGAGTTAATTAGTATTTCATAAGAAATGTCTTATGAGTAGGTATATGAACCTAACAATTGGTATCAGAGCATAGGATGTTGCATGCAATCGGTTTTATGAAGTTTTTACGAGTTATGGTAACAAAATAAAACTAGAAAATTTGTGATTTATATGATAAAGTCACGAAACTTTGAGTGTGAAATACCTTCTGGTCCTAAAAACGTTTTAGGTTATTTTGATGATTTATGGAAGATTATTGCTTTATTTAATGATTTTTAGTTAAATAAATCCATTTTAATGAGTAAAATGAACATTTTATGACTAAAATAGTTAGCTTTAGAATATGGCCATGAACTTTTAGTATGATATCACATGCATATTTTACCTACTGTATGTAAAATTTGAGATAAATATTATTTATTTTGCATGATTTATGATTTTTAATAGTTAAAAAGGCATAAATAGTGATTATTTTGGCATAAATAGCTAAAATAATTTTTTGGCTTGAGAAAAATTATCATATGTTGCATAAATATTTTACATATCATATGTATAAGTTGAAAATTAATTAGATTTATTTTCGTGTGGTTTTAGTATTTTATTTGATAAAATCGATTAATGGCAAATTTATTTTTCTCTAAAATGATTCGAAAATTTTTGACAAAAATTTTTATATGAAGATGTTCCTGGAAATGTTCCAGAATATTCAAAATTTTATTTTTCAAATTTATAAATTATTGTAATTTAATTTTGAATTATTACATAAAAGTTATGTTAAAAAGGGTCAAAACCGAGCAATAATGCAAAACCGAGTTGAATTATCGTCAAATAATTAGTGGAGACTAATTTTTGAGTCCTAAATAGTTAGGGTAATTAACTTGGGCTTAAATTTGATTTAAGTATTAATTTGTGATTTTAATTGGTTATTATCAAGCATTTCCATAAAACCGGGTTTATATACGATATAAGGTTATTAGGGCGATTTGGCACATTAATATTGCATGAGTTTACATATAATTATGATGCATTTTGAGTGAATGAATGTCATTTTTATTTATGTAATTTTTGGAATTATGTAATTTGTCTTAGTATGGCCTTAGTCTTTAATCGATATTACCCGAAATGTATGGGAATATTGATTCGGTTGTAATTTAATGTGATCTCGTATTACTTTTATTGTATTATTTCATTTTATTTTCAAATTTATAATAGAATTGCCTTGTAATTTTATTATATCATTTGTAATCCCGGAGTTTCCTAAAGATGGTGCCATTTGGAAAGGCGTTCCAAAAGGAAGACGGTGTCCTTGGGAGGCGTGCAAATGAAGTTCAAGGGACCAAGGAGTTGGTTTCCGAATTTGTAATAGTTAATTTGATTTTCTATTATTTTAGGAAGGTCATACTAGGAATTTATTTTATGTTTGCATTTTATTTATAAGTTACATGCATGCCAAATCGCCACTTAAACAACACATGCATTTTATCGAGTCAATCGACCGCGTCAATTATAATTATCGATAGTTCACCTATTTAATTCACTTAAAAGAAGATAGATAACATAAATTGACTTGACCTCTATTTTTATAATTGAGACTTAGACTTACAAATAGTAGAACCCATGAATCCCAATTTCGTAAGGAAGTAGGTTCGGCTCACTGAGGTGCTAAACTTATTACGTTGGGTAAGTGGGGCACTAAATCGTTATTGCATCGAAATTTGGTTGAACTCAACGGAAAGACTAGGTTCCGTGGCCCATGTGTTCCGGGCTAAAGATGACAATAAAGTATTTCATCGACCAAGAATTCTAATTGTAGAATTGGTTAAAGAGTTAACCCACCAAGTAATATTAATAAAGGTCGTGGTGTCCGTGGCTCACATAAACCCGAGTTGATATAAGACTTGGGTCTTGGAATCATTTATGTAATTGGGTAGAGGTCATTATATAAATGTTGAACTTGCTTAAAGTGTTTACAAGTTTATAAAACGATAAATGTTGATATTCCTTTCTTTTTCTATTTTGTAGTCCAACTCATTTTAATTCGCAATGTCGGAAAACAACAATAACGAGGCTCGACCTCCACCACTCACCACCGTATCATGGCTAAGGTCCTTCATGGATTGTTGTAAACTTGATAAGAATGGTTCAAACTTCACGGATTGGAATGGGCAACTACGCCTGGCCGCCGAAGGTGACGGTAAGCGGTTACCTAACCGAGGCGGCCCCTCCCACTCCAAATGCGAGGTCATCGAACGCCACTAGGGAGGCCTACCACAAAGAGTCGGCGACAATCAAGAATGTCTTGATCTTTTCGATGGATAGCGAGCTTCAACGTAATGCCATAAAGATGGCGACGCATATGAAATATATTCTAAGATCGTGACCATGTTTTCACGAGCTCCAAGAATTTTGAAATATGAAGCCGCGTCCCAATTTTTCGACCTCAATATGAAGGAGGGTCATAGTGTTAGCCCTCACGTGCTCAAAATTATTGAGTACGTGGAGGTGCTTAAAGAGCAAGGAATAGAGATTCCTGAGCCTCTCATCATTGACCGCATACTTCACTCCTTAAGTAAGATCAAAGGACTTCAACATGCAAAATGCCACTGTCACGGTTCATAAATTGCACAAGATGCTTGTGCAAGCTGAACGTGACATGGGTTTTCAAGCTAGCTCAAGTAAGGATGTTTTGAACATCAATGTCAAGAGCAAGACGAAGTTCAAGAAAAGTGGAGGCAAAGGGAACAGGGGAGGCAAGCTCATTCACTCCTATCAAGGCAAAGGAAAAGCTATTATGAATAACTCTTCGAAAGGCAAGAAGGGAGCCGTGTCCGAAGACAAGTGTCATTATTGTAAAGGCACGGGCCATTGGAAGCGTAATTGCTCCAAGTACTTGAGAGACATCAAAGCTGGACGGGTTCTTCCAGTTGGTAATGGTTCTCCCCACAGTTTTTGTTATTGATACTCATCTCAACTTTGGTATTTTGATACGAGTTGTGATTCTCACCAATCTTTTTTATCACATTTAGGGCATGAGAAGAAAGACAAGGCAAAGCAAGCCTAGGAGGATCTACGAGGAAGCTAGGGTAGCCAACACGTAGAGGAGACCTATGATGGGCTTGGCGATATTTTTCTATTTGTCTTCTATGTTATTATTGCATTTTAATTATTGGTTTGTTGAACTATTTCATTTCCATGTTTTGACATGGAAAGTATTTAAAATTCCTTTAAACAATTGTTGTATTTTGATGGTGACTTGGCTTTCAACCCAAGTCACTATGTCTATGGAATTTATTTTATGTTCTTAAACCTTTTCATCATGCAATGTTAGTATCATGAAACATAAACGACTAGATTGATCTTAAAATGAATATAATGATTTGATCATTATGAATAACCAAAGTAAAGAATGGGATTCTCACTTTGGCATTGTGACAAGACGTCACAACTTATTTGGGATAAGAAAGGTCAATTGCATAAGTCAAAGTGAGTTGACGAACTCACACTTGGAGATTTACAATCCATATAAAACCCAAGATAAGATCTTTAAATACGCCAATTAGACTCCATACTAGATATGGAAGGATTAAGAATCCTAAATTTGTTCAAGACATGAATAAGAGCCCAAGTATTTTGCTTAAATAGAGTGAGTCTATAGAGAAGCTAGAATATTAAAGTCTAAAAAAATAAGTCTACTATAGATCGCTCGAAGTTAATAAAAGATTAACAAGAGCATTATACCCCACTTATACCTGGAGGACAAGCTGTTTGTGACGAAGGAATAGATCTCATTAAGCTTTCCTTACGAGAATTTTCTCATTTACACCTAAAGAAACAAAACTGTTTGTGGCTCATGGTGCTATCCTTCATGTAAATAGGCGTATTTACTAAAGGATAGAGTGGGAGAAAATATACCACAAACAAAGACAAGATAAAATGTTCTTAAGTCATCCAAGGTCGAATGCTTATAAGTAAAAATATCTACTTTTTGAAAGTGATAAGACTATGATCTATGAGTTGGCGGTTATCATTCTAAATTTAAAATTGTTACATAAAAAGCCATGCTGTATAAAGATGGATTATATATAAGTGAAATCACTTGGATAGGTTTGGACCTCCCCAAGGTGAATAAAGCTTTATTGTAAAGTATTATATATAAGTTAAAATATAACCATCTTTGAAATTCAAGAAAATTGTATCTACACCACGTATATGTATGACAACTGACAAAGAGTTTTTAAAAGTTACCTTTCTAAATGGGCATTTAAAAGTAAACTAGTTGTCATACAAAACTTAGGAGATCAATGTGTGATCCTAAGAGAACACTCATGGCATAACAAGAGAGAATGATTTCCTTGAATTGTCGAAGAGCTATGTTTATGCGTGCAGTTAAGTGGGAGCTAGATTTATCATGTATGGACATGAGGATTAGTGGGAGTGAAAATCATCATGTAGTGAAATGAAGATTAGTAGGAGAAAAATATCTTCCATGTCTTGTATGAGACATATCAATCATTAGAAATGATGTACTAACATTGCCTTCCGTGGAGGAGTGTTAAGGAAATCATTTCTAGATGAAAGACTTGGAAGAAGCATATTGTGTCTAAGGCAAGAATATCGCCCATGTCTCGTATGTAGGAGAGATATTAATCATTGTAAATGATGTACTGACATTGCCTTCCGTGGAGGAGTGTTTAGAAAATCATTTCTAGATGAAAGACTTGGAGTAGGTATCCAAAATCTATGGTGATAGATGAGAGAAGATACACATGATTGCTAATGTTTCCGCCATTAGGCCAATCATATTTGCCAAGATATGCACATACCTTGATAAGTTGTATGCTTGGAGCATGACAAATTGATAACAAGTAATCCACATGAGAGTCATTGGATAGCCTTCAAGAATATTCATGAGATTCTCGAGGAGAACTATGAGTTTATTCTTATGTTTGGTAATAATAACTTAGTTGCGTGTTAAGTGTCACACGAACCCAAGTTTCCAAACCTGTAAAGGATCTGACAAAATCCAAGGCTAAATTTTGTTATATTAAAAGCGAATAAGTAAAAAGGATGATTGAAGTGTCAATCATTGTAAATTCTACAAATATAATCTTAGTACATGATGATGAGGATGAGGTGGATTATAAGGATCTAATGAGTAGACCCTTCCACCAAGATACCCATCACGTGGTTATAATGATAATAAGTGGGAACATCTTTCAAGATTAAAGAGCCCAACACTAGATAGAGATCTAGTGAGGTACTTAGATAAACTACATGTTATTGGGAATAACGATGATTGGAAAGAAAATAAGCAATTTATAAAGTTGGAACAAATGGATACATAGTTCCACCATCCAAGCTTTTATTGCATTTAGACAAGATGGCCATGAAGTGTCATAGAACTTGTACACTTTAGGTTATAAGATATGAAGCAATAACATTGTGTTGATTGTTCATATATGATAATCACATTTATCGTTTGAGTTTATAAAACTCAATTTGTGCTTTGTTATATCTAAATAGGTTTTAGTGACAACTTTGAACCCTATTAAAGTGAACTGGATTAACATAGCCTTCGCCCCTAGTTACTTACATGAGGTGACATCTCGAAGTGACTAGAGTGTGATGCGATTGATGGCAAGTTCAAGTGCCATAGAGTCATATGAGATGACTTGTCGATCACATAGGCAGACTGTATGGGACACTCTGTCGGGCAGTGACCGATTATAGAGTTATGGCAATTCATATAGCCTGGTCGTGGCGAGAGCTGCTATAGTATTCTTTTTAAGTCAATTCTTTAGACTAGAGACTATTCGCCTAAGTCGACATAGTTTCTAATTGACTTTGATTTTTGCCCAAGCCATTCTGTAAAAAGGGGTGAATGGGCAATTATTGGGTCATGAAGGATTGTGAGTGAACAAAGGGAATAGTGCGATAGGAATTGTCCAACCCTTTGTCAGGGTTATCCTGTGACAACCCTCGCGAATGCGGAAATAAAACATACAAGCATGTGATTTAATTAGCGGAAAATACGGTATTTTAAAAACCTTTATACATGCAAGATAGAAAATACGAGGAGTGTCAAATTTTACAAACTAAGGTATGAAATACAACAAAGAGACGAAGTCTCTCAAAATGTTATCCAACCACGAAGTTATTAGCAACTAGCTTAAATCGTCTAGAGGTGTTTCAATCCAGGGACCACGCCCGCTAGCTCACACCCGAACCCAAAATACCACAAGTAAAAAGCCATCCAATCAAGCAAACTGTTCATTCATGAAAAACATAAACGCCACAGTCAGTGGGGAGTAACTCCGGGTTCTCCCAGCCATATCACATTAAACGTACATAAAAGGAAATACAAAAGTAGAAGCATGCATATATAGATATACATGTGAAATACGATAAGGATAAATAGGCAATTCGATATTTAATGATAAGAGCATATGGAATACAAATCCGAATCCATCATGTTATACAAAGACTCGGGGAAGACACTCTTAGGCAACCGAATACGCTCACTAGGGCTTGCATCTCACCGTTAGCGGTATAAGTTTGAAAAGATTGAGACTCGACAAACAAACCATGCCAAGTCATTCAATGATCAATCATATAATCATTCATGTAATCATCCATCCAAACACACCGACACAATGACGACATCTCTCACGGTAAATGAAACGCACTAGCACCGTGTACATGGCAAGTATGATTAAAAGGCATCCACGGGATACATCATTTCCCTGAACGCATACACGATGCTACATTTCGTATATGTAGACTAATTTTCTCCTGGTAGCACGACGATATAAATATCCGGTCCTAGTCTAAACCTGGCCAGATTCTCGGAATATAACGTGTTCCGATTCGACATGCGATAAACGTTTCGCATCCAAGACTCGGTCTTACACATGACGCCGAGTACCCCAAATTCGGTAGATCAATTCACGAAAGAGGCGGAAAAGAGCTCAAGCCTCATAACAAGCTGTACGCTACATGCAAATAACACCACCTCGCAAGTACACAACATTTGACGGCCGGGTCGATCAACGCAAAGCGTTCGCCTCCCAACAACGTCGTCGTATGCCCACTAACACATGCAATTAAGCAGTGGGATACATCCCCGTTCCGACATTCCAGCCTTACGAACGTGGAGGTAGCCAAGGGAATGAGAGTACAAAGCACATAACAAAATAGTGCTCAAACCGTAACATATGTAAAAACCGACTCAAAGCGGGACATACATAAAACCGTCACAAAACATGCGATACAAGCGAATGAAATATCATATATTCGAAACATTAATATTTAAAGTCATTACGTAAATTTATACGATAAATGAACCATCGGAAATATTATAAATGAAATCGTAAACAAGAAATACAAGGAAAGTCCAGCAGGTGCCAGCCGGTCAGGTGGACCGGCTGCCGGTCACCCGGCTAAGGCCATATGTCATGTGAAAAATTCAATGAAATGTCAGTGTGTCCCAGCCGGTCAAGGGGACCGGCTGCCGGCTACCCGGCTGGGACCAAAGGGCATATGAGAAAAATCAAAGGAAAAGTAGAGGTGTCTCAGCCGGTCGGCTGGCTGACCGGCTGCCGGTCGGCCGGCTGAGACCAATTATGTGCCAAATTTCTACGTAACACATTTAATATACAACCACTGCCCCAGCCGGTGGGCTGACCGGCTGCCGGTCGGCCGGCTGGGGTCCAAAGTGCACGAAATCAACAACATTCATCCATGTTCAACATTCAATCATCATCAACTATTATCATAATTCATCCATTCTCATATCAATACTCAACAAACAACATCCATCAACAACAACACAAGTCCTAAACATACTAACCATAATCTAAATACGATTACTAGCCTAGAAAACATATAAAACACGTAAATGATATCGAGTAACCCTTCACCGTTACCTTTATGCGTCTTTAAACGATTTCTAAGCCTTCCTCCACTAGATAGTAATCTTTGTCGGGGTCTAGAAATTCTCCACCTAAACAAAGACGACAAAAGATGAATATAATTCACCTTTGAGAAAGACGGATAAATTGAAAAGCGAGAAAGAGGGTAATTTTATTACCAATACGGATAGAGGAAGATGAGAGGGAAGAAATAAGACGAACCTTGGAAAATTTGAGCAAGAAATGAAGGCGTAGGATTGATACCAAGACTTGAGCAAATATGGAGGCTAGGTTTTGGTGGTTTTCTTAGTGAGGAAAAAAGAGTTGTGTTGTGTGAGTGGATTAGGTTATGAGGGAGTATGAGGGAAATAAGTGGAATAAAAGTCAAGAAAAGTCAATGACACCTTAAGACGGGATTCACTTGAAATCTCGCATAAAATCCAAATACGGACTCGGAAATTCTAAATTCGACACGGAAAATTTAATTCTAAACTAAAACTAAATTTCGCTGAAAAGTATCCGTAAAATATTTTTACTATAAAAATAGGGTACATTTGCGGGTGTTACAATCACCCCACCTTTTAAAAAGTTTCGTCCACGAAACTTGAAAGTAGAAAACAAAAGTATCAAAGACAAGAATCGGTTTTAAAAATTAACAAGAAAGCTTTTACAAGGGAAACATTTATGAAACGAGGTTCTTCTCGAAAACGGTTTAAGGAGAATTTTCATAAGTGTGAAACTTTACTTACGGATCTCAAGAGTGCCCGTCGTGAACGAGAACTCTAATTATCCAGATCAAATCAAAGTCGAAATAGTGAAATCGAAAATCAAACAAGTGTTAGTAAGTGCAGGACTAGTCACCAGACGTATCTAATAACAAGTCCAAACATCCAACCAAACACAAAATCCAAATATAAAAGGGAAAGAAATCTATTTTCTCCAAAAAGAGGGTACACAAACCATCTTTAGACTTCTTTCAAACGTTAAACTAGAAATATAATATGGAAATTTGAAGGTTTTATCAAAGATAAAATCAAATAACAGGACATTACACGTACATAGAGCGACTCGCACAATTCACACACAATTCAGGGTAACAAAATATATACAAAACACACAAAAACGAAACAAATTGAACTCTTTGGGAAAGGAAGATCAAGATAAAGTCGGCACGAAGATCTACAAGAATTCGACATTACTAACTCTACTAATACACCAAATCCTCAAGAGAATGCAATTTAACCAATTTGTAACTCATCATTTTCAATCATCAGAAATCCTACAAAAATATTCCATAATCACGAGATTTCAAGCCAATAACTTAATTATTCAGATCCATTTAGTATCTACTAAAGTCCATCGGCACAGTAGACTCCACAACTAACATTCCACATGAAAGATTTATTACGCACTCTAATCTTCTTAGTTTCATCAAAACTCTTACTATTAACCACCAACAAAAATATTTATCTAGGGAAACATGATCGCTAACAACCACAAGGTAAAAGAGACTTACCATGAAATCCTTTAATCCAATTTACTTCAAACTCATTATCCTAAATTTACAATGAACTTTCTCATCGTCGAAAGTCAAAACACAATCCACGCAACAAAACATAATTATCTAAGATCCAACTAGCCTCATCCCATATCTCACGACAAGGAAAAATCCACAATCCATTATCGATTATAATAATTCTTTAATACGCCATAACATCCTTAATTCGATCATTACTACGCTCGAAGCCTCAAATATAAATGGTCACATTAGCAAACTATGGTGATTACTAGTTCTCAAGATAAATGGGTTCACCATTCTAACTCTATAATCCATAACAACTTAGCATTCCTTATCCAAAGCTTGCAACGAACATTTCTCAATCTCGAACTATGATTCCTAAAGAATAAAAGAAATTTACTAATTCCAAACCACAAATGATCAATCACTTGGCAATCAGACAACCATTCAAATCATCTAATTCATCTAAAACTCAAAATGAATCGATTTTCATTTATGACAATACTCCTCAAACTTTGGGTACCGGCTCAATTTCCCTAAAGCAAAGTCTCTTTTAGAATCCACCAATGAGAGACATCTAATTCCCAAATGACATACCAAGCAACCGTTATAGTACCCAACAACAACAAACTATTATCATGATTAACTAAATTCTCAAAATAACACTAGAGTACCAAGCTCCAAATCCAAAACTACTAGGAGAAGATACATTATCACTATTGGGATTCATCCTACAGCTTAAGTCCTATTTTCCATGATCAAATACAACCTGAAATTTGCTCAATCCAAAAACACATATTCTAACCTAAGAATTCCAAAATACATTACACTTATTCTCTGAGCCTTACAAATGGAATACCCAATCCATTAGAGAAAATATGCAGGAGCAACGAGATAGGAAACGATAAGGAATCTCAAGGGGAACACGAGAATAAATAAGGCACGAGATTACAAGAGAGGAGCGCTGAAAATAACGAGGTCAAGAAAGAGACAAAGCAGATAGTAGAGGTATGAATATATCCGAGTAAGAAAGAAGGTACGAGCTTGCGATTTCTTAAAGATCAATCTTGACAAAAACATTCAAGAATGGAAATGAAAGGGATAATGGCACGTGTAAAGGTTTAAGGTTTAATCCACAAAATTTCTCTTTTCTGACTTAGGGTGATAGCAAAGCAACTCATCCAAATAACAAAGATCTCTTACAAGGGACCCTCGTACCACAAATTATCAAAGTAAGGTGCACCTATATTTAACAACTCGATTACAACCCAATTCATCCATCCTTTCATATCACACGGATTCCCAAATGCGGAATTGCAACTCAAGCATAGTAACATTCCATTAGCTCAAATATTCAACACAACCTCAAAGGTTTCTTTAACTGAAGGACTAACAAATACTCCCTTAAACTCGGTCATTTTCAACTCATATAGCCCACGAGTTCATTATTAACAAAGTACAACATCCAGTCAAACATCATCATTAACGTCCCAAGGTATTTCCATCATAGCTCACATCATCAAATCTCGCTCATATATATAATCCTCAAGTAATATGGTTCAACTTACCGAAACCTTACTACTTCAAAGGAGTCTCTGATACCATAAGATAAGATCATATCTTTAAATCCAAGAACTATAGCCAAATGCTTTTCCACCAAGCCTATACTCACAAACACACAGTAGGAAACCACAAGACGTCACTTAACCTCAAAAGTATTTCGCACCTCAAGATATCATTCAAAACTTCTTATTTACACCAATTAGACATATCATAAGCATGGTCTTCAAAACAATACTAAACTTCTAAGTCCAAAAGACTAAATTACTAATGAGTTAAGAAGTCATAGCCAACTCATTCGACCTTACACCATCGAATATAATGAACTATTTACACACAAGTCATGGCAAGCATCAAGCATTAAAATCATCAAACTTATCTTACTACCTTTCCTTAGAGTTACAACCAATCATCAATATAGGGTGAATTTAGATCTACTCCATTTTCCTCAAATCACAAAATTCATTCTAACAAACACTAATATTTCACAAAATTCAAAGTTCTACCGAACAAGTATAATATACCACAACAAATGGGTATGGCATCCACGAAAATATTACACGAGGAAGTTGAGGGTACTAATGGTAAGATAGAGGAACTATCAAGAGTAAATTCCAAGAGGCAAACAAGTTGGAAGAGAAAGAAGCACCTAGATAGAAGGAAAAGAGCATGATACATTAAGGACGAGAGAAATCATCGATGACAAAGAAATATACTTCTGTTAGGCTTGTCAATCTACATTCTTTGGTAAAGGATACTTCTTCTAGGTAACACATGATCCTCCTCAAAACGGTAGATACAAACAAACATAACATCACTCAACACAATCAACAAACAAGTTAAAACCTAACAAACATCAAGTACACCAAAGACTACCACCTTAGGTCCTTAAGTCTACCCATCTCTCATTTATTATTTCAAGGCCAAGTATTTTAAGTTTAGGGTTCACGTGTGTGCGTCGGGAGCGTTTAAGCTCTGATACCAACTGTGACAACCCTCGCGAATGCGGAAATAAAACATACAAGCATGTGATTTAATTAGCGGAAAATACGGTATTTTAAAAACCTTTATACATGCAAGATAGAAAATACGAGGAGTGTCAAATTTTACAAACTAAGGTATGAAATACAACAAAGAGACGAAGTCTCTCAAAATGTTATCCAACAACGAAGTTATTAGCAACTAGCTAAAATCGTCTATAGGTGTTTCAATCATGGGACCACGCCCGCTAGCTCACACCCGAACCCAAAATACCACAAGTAAAAAGCCATCCAATCAAGCAACCTGTTCATTCATGAAAAACATGAACGCCACAGTCAGTGGGGAGTAACTCCGGGTTCTCTTAGCCATATCACATTAAACGTACATAAAAGAAAATACAAAAGCAGAAGCATGCATATATAGATATACATGTGAAATACGATAAGGATAAATAGGCAATTCGATATTTAATGATAAGAGCATATGGAATACAAATCCGAATCCATCATATTATACAAAGACTCGGGGAAGACACTCTTAGGCAACCGAATACGCTCACTAGGGCTTGCATCTCATCGTTAGCGGTATAAGTTTGATAAGATTGAGACTCGACAAACAAACTATGCCAAGTCATTCAATGATCAATCATATAATCATTCATGTAATCATCCATCCAAACACACCGAAACAATGACGACATCTCTCACGGTAAATGAAACGCACTAGCACCGTGTACATGGCAAGTATGATTAAAAGGCATCCACGGGATACATCATTTCCCTGAACGCATACACGATGCTACATTTCGTATATGTAGACTAATTTCCTCCTGGTAGAACGACGATATAAATACCCGGTCCTAGTCTAAATCTGGCCAGAATCCCGAAATCACATTTTCCGGTTCGACATGCGATAAACGTTTCGAATCCAAGACTCGGTCAATCATAGACGCCAAGTACCCCAAATTCGGTCGATAGTTCACGAAAGAGGCGGAAAAGAGTACAAGCCTCATAACAAGCGGTACGCTACATGCAAATAACATCACCTCGCAAGTACACAACATTTGACGGCCGGGTCGATCAACGCAAAGCGTTCGCCTCCCAACAACGTCGTCGTATGCCCACTAACACATGCAATTAAGCAGTAGGATACATCCCCGTTCCGACATTCCAGATTTACGAACGTGGAGGTAGCCAAGGGAATGAGAGTACAAAACACATAACAAAATAGTGCTCAAACCGTAACATTTGTAAAACCGACTCAAAGCGGGACATACATAAAACCGTCACAAAACATGCGATACAAGCGAATGAAATATCATATATTCGAAACATTAATATTTAAAGTCATTACGTAAATTTATACGATAAATGAACCATCGGAAATATTATAAATGAATTCGTAAACAAGAAATACAAGGAAAGTCCAGTAGGTGCCAGCCGGTCAGGTGGACCGGCTGCCGGTCACCCGGCTAAGGCCATATGTCATGTGAAAAATTCAATGAAATGTCAGTGTGTCCCAGCCGGTCAAGGGGACCGGCTGCCGGCTACCCGGCTGGGACCAAAGGGCATATGAGAAAAATCAAAGGAAAAGTAGAGGTGTCTCAGCCGGTCGGCTGGCTGACCGGCTGTCGGTCGGCCGACTGAGACCAATTATGTGCCAAATTTCTACGTAACACATTTAATATACAGCCACTGCCCCAGCCGGTGGGCTGACCGGCTGCCGGTCGGCTGGCTGGGGTCCAAAGTGCACGAAATCAACAACATTCATCCTTGTTCAACATTCAATCATCATCAAATATTATCATAATTCATCCATTCTCATATCAATACTCAACAAACAACATCCATCAACAACAACACAAGTCCTAAACATACTAACCATAATCTAAATAGGATTAGTAGCCTAGAAAACACATAAAACACGTAAATGATATCGAGTAACCCTTCACCGTTACCTTTATGCGTCTTTAAACGATTTCTAAGCCTTCCTCCACTAGATAGTAATCTTTGTCGGGGTCTAGAAAGTCTCCACCTAAACAAAGACGGCAAAAGATGAATATAATTCACCTTTGAGAAAGACGGATAAATTGAAAAGCGAGAAAGACGGTAATTTTATTACCAATACGGATAGAGGAAGATGAGAGGGAAGAAATAAGACGAACCTTGGAGAATTTGAGCAAGAAATGAAGGCGTAGGAACGATACTAAGACTTGAGCAAATATGGAGGCTAGGTTTTGGTGATTTTCTTAGTGAGGAAGAAAGAGTTGTGTTGTGTGAGTGAATTAGGTTATGAGGGAGTATGAGGGAAATAAGTGGAATAAAAGTCAAGAAAAGTCAAAGACGCCTTAAGACGGGATTCACTTGAAATCTCGCGTTAAATCCAAATACGGACTCGGAAATTCTAAATTCGACACGGAAAATTTAATTCTAAACTAAAACTAAATTTCGCTGAAAAGTATCCGTAAAATATTATTTACTATAAAAATAGGGTACATTTGCGGGTGTTACATATCCAATATCTCAAGGCCACTTGAGGAGTAGTGAACTGGAAATGCGTGGCCACGCTCGGAAGATATCAACGGTAGATAATTCCGGTCAGACAGTTACTCTCCAGATCGAGGAAACCACTCTAGATATGATCACGTGCAATTACGACCTGCAAGACACCTTGCATTGAGTGGGAGATTGTAATAGGACAAGAGAATTGGTGACGCACACTTGTTGCGAACAAGTGGGAGATTGTTGGAGTGAATGTCCTCAACAATAGTGCGATCACTTAATTAAATCTCATTAACGAGAATACAAAGGGATGATTAACATTATTGTCAACTGATCCACATTAATCGATAATGATTGGCTTACTAGAGTTTGACATTACTGTCGTATGACGGTGCTGATCAGTTGATCCCTAGAGGTTACACCGAAAGGGACGATTCCCTAATCAAGAATATTAATTAATTGTATAACGATACAGATTAATTAATCCCTTAAACAGAACAAGTTTACGAGTGAGAAATATATCTTATTGTAATATGATTAAATAAGATTCAATAATATAATTGTTATATTAGAATGCTTAATGTTTATGAAACATTTGAGATAAGCATGATTGGTTGATCATAATTACAATTAGTTGTAGATCATATCAACCAAATATGAGATGACCCATTTTATATATATGTGATTATAAATTATTACTTAAGATGTTAAGTTTAATTTATTTGACTTGAAATTGTATTTAAACTAGTTGAATACATATTTTTATTATAAGATAACATGTCACATGTCACTACTACAAATTCATGCAATAACAACGCCCCATCAACAACGCATACTCACGAAAATTAAGAAAAACCGTTGTGGAATGGATAATGATTTTTCCGCGGAATTTTATTAAACCTAATAACAATGGTATTAATTTTTCGTTCGTTGTTATTAGTTTTAACAACGGGGTGAACTAAACTAACCGTTGTAAATATATAAACTAATAACAACAGTTTAATCTATATCCGTTGTTATTAATTTGGCGCAAAATGAGGAAAAGTAATGACAACGGGCACGAAAAAACCCGTTGTTATAAACTTATAATGTGTTATTAATTTGGCGCAAAATTTAGCGTAAATTAATAACAACGGATATGATTTTGTTGTACGTTGTAACAACGGTTAGAACTTTGTTAACCGTTGTAAATATATAAACTAATAACAACAGTTTACTATGAATAATAACCGTTATCAATATTTGTTAATAAAGATGAAAAAAACACAACACTAATAATACTGTACTGCAACACAAAAACACAAACACAAAGCGATTAAACTGCAACACAAAACCACAAACACTAAGACATATTCCCTGATCGTCTCTTTGTCATCATCTCCGTCTGCTATTTCTTATTAATCAGGTATTCTAATAATTTTGCTTTATTGATTTCCTGAATTTCGTTTATTTGTGAATTAGTTGCCTTATACATTGCATTTTCTAAATTAGTTGGCTTATTATTGAATTAGTTTTAATTAGTTGGATTTTCTGAATTACTTGGCTTACTATATATATTACGAATGTAGATAAATGACTCGAACTTGGATGAATGCTGCGAATATGAGTGACCCAAACTATAAGGATGGTTTAGCTGAATTTTATGAAGTCGTTGCGAACAATTTGAATGGTTCTTCTAGTATTCCATGCCCTTGTGAAAGATGTGGTAATATTAGGTATATGGCTATTCCGGACGTTAAAATTCACCTAGAAAAGTATAGTTTTAGTCGATCCTATACCCGTTGGATTTTTCATGGGGAATCATTAAAGGAAGAGAATAACTTTGAAGAAGATGATCTTGAGGTATACGAAAGGATAACTGATGATCCCGAGTTTGTCGAGTATGTTGAGTTGGAAGCAGACAAGTTGAATGTTGGGTCTACAGATAATGAAGAAAAAGATGATGAATCAAATGCTTTTGAAGATAACAACATTAATTTGGATGACCTTGACAACATGTATGAGAAGTTGTGTGAGTCTGAAGCGCCTCTGTACCCTGGTTGTAAGTACACAAAGATGTCGGCTGTGGTGAAGTTGTATAATATCAAGGGGGCAAATGGGGTTAGTGACACGTGTTTCACTAGTTTATTAGCCTTGATAAACGACATGCTTCCAGATGGTAATGTTCTTCCCGTTAAGACATATGAGGCTAAAAAACTAATTAGAGGGGTGGGTATGAAATATGAGAAAATACATGCATGTCCAAATGACTGCGTATTGTATCGAAAATTATATCAAAACTTAACCAATTGTCCGGTTTGTTTTGTGTGGCGTTATAAGGATAAGGAAGGGATCCCGGCTAAGGTGTTATGGTATTTTCCAGTGATACCAAGATTCATAAGGATGTTTGCGAATAGCAATGATTCAAAAATGTTAACTTGGCATGAAACTGGAAGAATAAATGATGGGAAGCTAAGACACCCGGCAGATGGTATGCAATGGAAATCGTTCGACGCTAAGTATCCTGATTTCGGCATTGAACCTAGAAACTTACGTCTAGCGCTGTCCACTGATGGAATGAACCCACATGGAAACATGAGTACCCAACATAGTACTTGGCCAGTAGTGTTGGCAATATACAACTTACCTCCATATGTGTGCATGAAAAGAAAGTACTTGATGTTGTCGTTGTTAATTTCCGGCCCTAAACAACCTGGAAATAATATAGATGTCTATTTGGAACCTCTTTTAGATGATTTGCGAATTTTGTGGGATAGTGGGATAGAAGTATTTGATGCATATAGGAATGAAACTTTCAATTTGAGAGCGATGTTATTGTGTACAATAACCGACTATCCGGCTTATGGCGACCTTTCTGGGCATACGGTGCATGGGAAAGAGGCATGTCCATTGTGTGGGGAGGATATCGAGTCTGAATACTTGAAGTGTTCTCATAAGTATGTGTATTTGGGAAATAGGAGGGGCTTGGATCCTGACCATTGTTATCGCAAGCAGCAGAAAGCATTTAATGGACGTCAAGAACTTCGTCAACCTCCTAGAATTTTGAGTGGGCATTAAGTTTATCAGAAAGTAAAGTATATTGAGATAAAATATGGGAAGAAGAACGGCTCTAAATTGTCTACTCGTGGGTATAAAGAAAAGATCCATATCAGAGAATAATGAGAGAAAGTTAGAGAGAGGTTTCTCTGATTTTCTAGGGTTCTTGGGTTTTGTGCAATGGCAAAAAACAACACACAATCTCATCATTTACGTACAAAATTAAATAATAATAATAATAGTACATCAGGTATTATCTCACAAAATACTAACGGTAATAATAACAATCAATTTAATACAATGTCCCATCCTTCTCCTATAATCAGCTCTGTGGCAATTGAGACGATTAGACCGGCGGTAGCTAATGCGCTGAAGGAGCAGGTTGTGAAAGATGTTAGTATTGAAGAATTATGTAGGAATGGAGATGGGCAATCAGAACAACAATGGCAAGAGGTTGGATTGAGGAAAGCAGAGGATATTCAGATACATTCAAATGAAGCAGTTAAAGAGGGTAATCTTCTAAAATTAACAATTGAGGATGTTAAGGATGAAATTACTTTATGGAATAGTGCGGTTTATGGTTATGTCATGGGGGCTAATCCTCCTAGAATGAGATTAGAAGGTTTTGTGAGAAGGAACTTGACTGATTATGCTATAACTAAGATATCCTTTCTTCCTAATGGTTTATTTGTTGTTAGATTTGATACTAAGGAACACCAGGAATTGGTATTGAAAAGGGGTATTATGATGTTTGAAGGAAAACCTGTTATAATGTGCCCATGGAGTCAGAGTGTAAAGATGAGTAAGGTCTCAGTGACAAAAGTGCCTATTTGGATTAAATTAGTGGGACTAGACCTCAAATTTTGGGGGGAAAACTGTCTTGCAAAACTAGCATCGTTAGTTGGAAGGTTTATCAGGATAGATGAATTTACTTTATCTAGATCTCTGCTGGGATATGCAAAGGTGCTGGTTGAAGTGGAAATTGATCAAAATTTTCCTGATAAGGTGAAGTTTGAAGATGAGACAGGACAGGAGATTACTCTAGCTATTGAGTATGATTGGGTTTCAATTCTGTGTAAAAAGTGTCATGGTATGGGACATAGTACAACAGTGTGTAGGATTGGTGGTGTCAATTCTAAAAAAGTTACATCTATGGCACCTCCTGTAGTACAGCCTGTTAAACAAGTATGGCAGAGGAAGGTAGGGCCTGGTCCAAATCTAGACCCTGAGGAGTTCCCTGTGTTAACCAGGAAGATAGGTAACATAGGGGAATCAAGGTTTGATGTGGAGGGGCCTAGAAAAAGCAATGCTGACCTAGTTACTCCTGCAAATACTCGAATGCATAATAGTCAGAATACTGATTTTACGCCTGCTAGAATTATTACTAGGTTAACTAGGCATGAATCTAGAATGCCAGGTGGACAAGAGACTGATTTTGCTCTGAAATTTAACAGTGATATGAGTTTATCTGGTGAAATGGTGGATAAAGGGGGAGGTGGTACTACCTCTATCCCCATGAATAGGTTGGGTATGTGGAATGTTAGGGGCCTGAATAGTGTTGACAAACAAAGATATATCAAATGGTTTTTACATAATTCTGATGTTGACATGTTTGGGCTCCTTGAGACAAGGGTCAAACCTGTGTCTCTAAATAAAGTTGTTAATAATATGTGTAATGGGTGGTCTTATGTGACTAACCATAATAGTCATCATGGTGGAAGAATTATGGTACTCTGGAATGCTATTAAAGTGTCTGCCACAGTTTTAGCTATGTCTGCTCAGCATGTGCACTTTGAGGTTTTAGATCTGGTGGAGAATAAGAAGTACTTTGTTACTTATGTGTATGGTTTCAATAAACCTGGGGAGAGAACATCTTTATGGACTGATTTAATTGGGGTTAATACATCTGAGCCTTGGATAGTAATGGGAGATTTTAATAATGTCCTATATGCTAATGAGAAGTTAGGTCTTCCTGTAAGAGATTCTGAGGTTCTTCCTTTTCAACAGACACTAGAGAGCTGTGAGTTGCAAGATATAAAAACTCTTGGGGCGTTTTTTACCTGGAATAATAAACAACCTAGTGGCACTAGGGTTTTCAGTAGAATAGATAGAGTGGTAGTCAATGATAGTTGGCTGAGAGTAAAGCCTGACTTCTATGCTCATTTTGGCCCTGAGGGTGACTTTGATCATTGTCCGTGCATTGTTGAGGAGGGAAGTCATCATAATCAGAGGAGAAAGCCTTTCAAGTTCTTTAACATGTGGAGTAGAGTACCTGATTATAGGAGGATTGTTGAGCAAGGCTGGAGGATGAATGTGACAGGTGTGCCTATGTTTCAGGTTGTAACTAAGTTAAAAAAGCTTAAACATCATCTCAAGGAGCTGAATAAGAGTATCTTTTCTGATGTAGAGAGAAATGCTGAAGTTGCTCATGAACTTTTGATTGATTGTCAGAGGAAATTGCAATTGGATCCTACCAATTCTTAGCTTATGGACACTGAGCATCAAACTAGACTCAGTTCCATTATGCTAGGTCAGGCTAAATTGGATTACCTTAGACAGAAAGCTAAAGCTAACTGGGCAAAAGATGGTGATATTAATTCTGCAGTTTTTCATCGACTTATCAGGAATCGCCAGATTCAAAATAAGGTTTTTCAGATCACAGGGAATGATGGAGTGATGTACAAGAACCCTGAGGATATTCTAAAGGCTTTCAAAGAGTACTATGTGGAACTACTAGGCACTAGTGGTTCCATATCTCATTATTATCCTAATATCATGAAGAATGGTAATAGGGTCAATCAGGAGGAGTGGAGTGCAATGTGTCAAATCCCTACTGATGCTGAAATCAAGCAGGTGGTCTTCTCCATTCCTGAGGATAAGAGTCCTGGACCAGATGGGTACTCTAGTGGTTTCTTTAAGTCTAGTTGGCATATTATTCATGGTGATATTTGCACAACAGTCCAAAAATTTTTTACTTCTGGAAATCTTCTCAAACAAATCAATTGCACTAATATTGTATTAATCCCTAAGATTGAGAACCCCAAATCTGTCAAAGAATTTCGTCCTATAGCTTGCTGCAATATTCTCTACAAAATCATCTCAAAGATTATGTGCAAAAGGATTTCTGAAGCTCTGAAACATCTTATTAACCCTGCCCAGTCTGCTTTTATAAAGGATAGAAGTATTATGGGGAATATTTTGATTAGCCAGGACTTGGTTAGGTTATACACTAGGAAATAGGCTTCCCCTAGATGTATGATAAAGGTTGACCTGAGGAAAGCTTATGACTCAATTGAATGGGAATTCTTGCAACACATTCTTCATGATCTGAACTTCCCTAAGCATTTTATTCATCTAATTATGCAGTGTGTCACTACTGTAATGTATTCCATTGTGCTTAATGGATATCCTTATGGGTTCTTTCCTGCAAAGAGAGGGCTGAGGCAAGGGGATCCCCTCTCCCCTTTATTGTTTACAATCTGTATGGAATATCTTAGCAGAATCTTGAATGTTATTGGAGATATGCCTGGTTTTAGACATCATCATCTGTGTAAAGGAATGAAACTTACACATCTATAGTTTGCTGATGATTTGCTCTTGTTCTGCAAAGGAGATATTCAATCAGTTTCTATGATTGTAGAAGGTTTCTACAGCTTTTCAAAAGCTTCTGGTTTACATATCAATAAGGATAAGTCTGAATTGATGATGAATGGGGTTTCTGCTGATATAGAGAATGCTATTCTGGGGAATACTGGTTTTAAGAAGGGGCATCTTCCTTTCAAATATTTAGGTGTAACAATCTCTCACAAAAGGCTATCTAGGATGGATTGTAATATCTTGGTAGAAAAAATGATGGCTAGGATTAGAGGTTGGAACAAGAGGAAAATCTCATACATGGGTAGGCTTACATTGGTGAAATCTGTGTTGAGTGTTGTGCATAATTACTGGGCTCAACTGTTTATACTACCTGCAGGGGTAATGGATAAATTGAAAGCCCTTTGTAGGAACTTTATTTGGGAGGGGGAGGGTACCTATTCAAAGGCCCCTTTGGTGGCTTGGAATACTCTCTGTCAAGGGAAGGACTATGGAGGTTTGGGGCTGGTAGATAGCAAGATTTGGAATAAGACTGCTGTAGGAAAACTAGCATGGTGGATTGTGAAGAAGAAAGATCATCTTTGGATAAAATGGATTGATAAGGTGTATATGAAAGGGCAGAGTTGGACAACTTATAAGCCAAGCAGTTCCAGCTCTTGGGCTTGGAGGAAAATTTGTGAAATCCTTAGCCTGTTTAAACCTGCTTTTTTACAAGGGAAATGGATGGAGGATGAGGAGGATTACAAGATAGTTCAGGGCTATGAATGGCTGCTGAATTCTGACAGGAACAGAGTGCAGTGGAGAAATGTTGTTTGGAATAGATTGAACATTCCAAAACACAGTTTTATCAGGTGGTTGTTGCATTCAGAGCGTTTGCTTACTTTGGACAGACTGAATATGATGGGAGTTTGTCAGGAAACTACTTGTTACTTGTGTGGGGAGTATGATGAAACTCATAGACATTTATTCAATGACTGTCAGTATACTAAGAAGTGTGTAGCTAAACTAGGGGATTGGATACAGGTATGTCCTAGAGTAGGTATAGATACTAAAAAAATTATGAAACTCAGGCATGTCTCAGGTTTTGTCAGGAAGCTGTACTGCTCAATAGTGATTGCCCTTCATTATGAAGTCTGGATGTCTAGAAATATTTGCAGAGTTGATAAGTATGTGAGAAGTCCTCAGTATGTGTTGCAGGGAATTATTCAGCAAGTAAGGATGCGGCTAGCAGTTCTTGAGTTGGGTAAGATAAGAGTGGGTGATGTTCAATGGTGTAAAGATCAACTTATGTAGGTTGATGGTTGATTAGGATGTTTTTGATTGTAATTTTCATATACTTCCTCTTGTAATTGGTGATGCCATTTGGCATGGTGATATTATAATTTACATTTTCACCAAAAAAAAAAGAAAAAGAAAAGATCCATATTTTTTAATAAATGTCCATATTGGCCTGACCTGGAGGTCAGGCATTGCCTCGATTTCATGCACATTGAGAAAAATGTCTGTGATAATATTATCAATACCCTCCTGAATGTTCCCGGTAAAACAAAGGATAACGCCGCAGCTAGGGAAGATATGCAAATGATGGGTATTAGGCTAGAGTTGGCACCACAGAAGAGAGGTAATGGTACATTTTTACCGCCAGCAGCTTATACCCGTTCACGGAATGAGAAAAAAGAGTTTTGTGCATGCTTGAATGGAATTAAAGTGCCACATGGTTATTCGTCCAACATCAAAAGCCTTGTGTCGATGCAAGACCTAAAACTCACCGGGTTAAAGTCACATGATTGCCACACTTTGATGCAACAATTACTATCCGTGGCTATTCGCTCCATTTTACCTGAAAAGGTACGATATGCTATTACCAGATTCTGTCTCTTCTTCCAGTCCATATGCGAGAAAGTCATCGATCCCGATGCTGCGGATTCATTGCAGGACCTCGTTGTCACCTCTCTTTGTCATTTTGAAATGTATTTTCCACCCTCTTTTTTCACTATCATGATTCACCTGACCACTCACTTGGTTAGGGAGATTTTGTACCTTGGGCCCGTGTACTTGAGATACCAGTATCCTTTCGAAAGATTGATGAAAGTGTACAAGGACTATACATCTAATCGGTATCGTCCAGAAGGTTGTATTGCTGAACGCGCTATATTAGACGAAGCTCTTGCATATTGTTACGCTCATCTCTCCCCTGAGGAGTTAATTGGCGTTCCAAAGAATCGTCATAGTGGCTGGATGACCGGAAAAGGTATTAGGGGCCGGGTTGAAAATTTTTTGGCACGTGACATGTTACATTTAGCACATACGTATGTGCTAAACAACGAAGATGAGGTGCAACCTTATATTCAACAACACAAAGATGAGCTCAAATACGATCACCCAAACAAGAGCGAGACGTGGATTGCAAACGAGCATAAGAAGACGTTCAGAGAGTGGTTTAGGAATATTGTCTTGGAGTATAAGAATTTGTATGGTGATGACATCTCTCCTAGGTTACTACGTCTTGGGTTAGGTCCAAATGTCAGGGCCACTTTTTTCAGCGGTTTTGCTATTAATGGTTATACTTTTTACACCCGCGAGCAAGATGAGTTGAGCACAATGCAAAACAGTGGTGTGAGTTCTGAATTTGAGGCAATGCACTTTGCTACTTCAAAAGATAAAAACCCTATTTGGGGAAAATGCCTTTATTATGGTGTTATTCAAGAAATATTGGTATTAGATTACATTGATTTCACAATACCTCTGTTTCGATGTAACTGGGTTGATGACAACAACAATTGTGTTCGAAAGGATAAAATGGGATTTACGTTGGTCAATTTGGATAAGGTTGGCAATAATAAGGATGATCCTTTCATAATGGCATCCCAAGCTAAACAAGTGTTCTATATCACCGATCCTATGGATAAGAAGTGGTCTGTTGTACTATCTAAAAGGAGTAAACGGGGTGCACCCGATAATGGTGGGGATAATGATCAGGATGTCGTGTTTGAGGGAATGGATCACTCTTCCACTGTATCTTATTTCGATAATGTTGACACTGATCATGATAACATTGAAAGCATCTATATGCGTGATGATCATGGTGAAGGTATTTGGGTTAACGAAGAAACTATGTCGGGCAAGAAACGTCCCCGATCCTGAGGCGGTTAATAATGTGAGGTATTAGCTTATATATTTGTTTTTTTTTGTTTCTGTTAGTTTTTGTTATTTTTTTAAATTACTATCTTTCTGATGTGAGGTATTAGCAATTCAAGTTCAAGATGTGTATAGTCTTTAGTTTTTGTTAGCTTTGGTCATTGTTGAAGATTCCCAAATTATTTAGCTTTTGGTCATTCAGTGTATAATGCTTATGATATTGCTGTCTTTTTTGGTTTCTGCTGATTATTATTGCAGTGTATAGTGCTTATGATATTGCTGTCTCTAATTATAATTAAAAAAAAAAATAAAGGTAAGCAACAACAACGGTTGTTGTAAATATACCCGTTGTGGTTAGTAATAACAACGGTTATTAACCATAAACCGTTGTCATAGTGTTTACTAATTACAACGGGTAGACTACTATAACCGTAGTCATTACTCTATCACAACGGTTTGTTTATGATAACCGTTGTCAATATTTGTAGATAGAAAACATACAACACTAATAATACGACTGTACTGCAACACAAAAACTCTATCACAAAGCGATCATTTTTCTGTCATCATCTCCCTTATTATTTTTGAATTTGTGAATTTGTGAACTATTTCTTGAATTTGTGAATTTGTGAATTTGTGAATTTGTGAATTTGTGAATTTGTGAATTTGTGAATGTCATTTCCTGAATGTCGTTTATTATTTTCACCAATTCAATGTCGTTTATTAGCAAATTTGTGAATGTCATTTCCTGAATGTCATTTCCTGAATGTCATTCAATTCTAATTTTGCTTTATCGATTGAATAGCTTTGAATTGAATTAGTTTAATTACTTCTAAACTTAAGTAAAAAAACAAATTAACGTATCAACATTAATATTATTAAATAATAAGTTCAAACGGCGCCACACACAAATGGCGCCAAAACAACAACAAACAACTACAACCAAACAACAACAACCAAACAACTACAACCAAACAACAACAACAAACTAAATTGAGTCCGGGTAAATCTCCCGGATAGCTGTCACCGCTAGAGCATATGCATCAATCGGGTCAGCCTCGGCCAGAGCCAACCCTTCCCACTGCTCTACCTGGGTCACTTCAACGAGGTCGCCCCCATTTGGGAAACGGTGACGGTCATGTTCGGAAGCCACCCATAGATATGGCCCAGGCTGGTGGTCCGTGCTCTCAATAAAATCTTTTCGCCCATGCCCGGCCTTGTCAAACATTCTTTCCAGTTTGAATGCGGACGCACGATGAGCATCCGACATCCCAAACTCAAAAACGAGTTCCCCTGTAAAGTGCCTGCGATGATAATTTGGCCACATCTTCCTGATTAAATAGCCATTTCGAATAAGCGTATCACGGAGTTTTTTGTAACTTTTACACACAACGTAGCCACCCTCAATATGACAAGGCATTTCTTTCATGATGCAAGCATATGGTTTAGTAAAAGTTCCAGACATTTTGTATGGTTGATGTTAGTATTGAGGCTGGGAAATTTTGTATGGTTTAGCAAATATGATATTGATTAGAGTTGGGAATTTTGTATGTGGTTGATAACCTGCTTGTATTGAGGCTGTATTTATAGAGAGTTATTTATTGGAGTTATTGATTCACATGCATGCATTGGTTCACATGAAGGCATTGATTCACATGCATTTACAAATCCCAAAACGACTATACATTCACATGCATGCAGTACGTTATTGATTGAGTAAATGTGTGAATATGCAGTACGTTACATTTCCTATGTAGTCAATGCACTTACTGCAATATGCAGTAACTGTCCACAACGGTTATAAACAAAGGCCCGTTGTGGTTAGTAATAACAACGGGTATTTAACCAATAACCGTTGTTATTTCTCTATCACAACGGCTATGATGAACCGATGTCATTACTCTATCACAACGGTTGTGGTCACGAAAACCGTTGTGGAAAGTAATAACAACGGGTTTTTAACCAATACCCGTTGTTATTGCTCAATATTATTATTTTTAATTAAAAGATATTGCAGTCCAAACCCGTGAATAAAAAACAGCAGAACCAGCATTGATTAAAGCATCCATTGAACATTATCAATGGCAGCATAACCCCTCTATAAATACAGCCTCAAAGCCCCTCCTTTAAATATTACATAACCCTAATTAATTACTCCAAAAATTAACATCATCAATGGCAGCAGTTAACATTCCCAACGATGAGACGACCCTTACAAATTTGATTGCAGGTGAGGAGGAGGCTCTTGCCGTAGTTCCCGCTGATCATCACCCATTGATTAAAGGATCCATTGAACATCGAAGGGATTATTGGATTAAGAGGCGTGAAGCAGTCCGACTTGTCAACCAAGCGTCGTCATCATCATCGTCCTCTGGCTACCCACGTCGGCCTTATACTCGCAGGTTGGATGCCGCAAGAGATATGTTGAGCTGTACCCGTCCTACCTTATCTCCACATGCAAGACGTGTACTTGCAGGCATTGAATCTGTTATTGCAAAATACGAGGTTAATGATCCGGAAGTCATCAGTATCATCAATATTGTTCCGGATTGTTGGTGGCAGTGTGAGAAAAGCTTTTTACTCTTAACCGGAATTGTTCCGGATTATTTAACATCTTTATTTATTTGATGTCGGATGAATGTAATGTACTTTAATATAAAATCTAGGTTATTCCTAATGAAATCAATGAGAAAGAATGTTGTTTAAAGTGTTTGAATTGATGTTCAATATTTTGATGTTTATATATAAGTTTATATCAATAGAAGTATATAAAAGGGTTTAGGGTTTAGGGTTTAGGGTTTAGGGTTTAGGGTTTAGGGTTTAGGGTTTAGGGTTTAGGGTTTAGGGTTATTTTGAAGTAACACACGTATACTAATAATGATACTTAATAATTAAAAGTGATCCGACCCGAAAATGATACTTAATAATCATCACGCGGATAATAAATAAAGATTTCTATCGAATTAAATTAAATAACCCGATACTAGCTAATTAATTTTGGGTCGGACAGTTTCAGGTTTGTGATGCAAAAACGGCCGACGACTCGATATATAACCTCATCCGCTAGCATATATATTAACATTTAAATGATCAAATTAAATTAAATTAAATGAACAGACACACGAATAAACAGACACGAAAGCCGAAAGGACACGGCCCTCGCTCGCTGCTCCCTCACCCAATTAAACTAACCCGGTAAAGTTACATACCCTACGAATCTAACTACCTGATCGGAATATGGCCTATTATTATTAACCATTTATTTGTTGATAAAACGTATGTACATACATACATACACAATAATATATATATTATATATAGGTGGTAAAAAAGCAATAAACCGTCCTTTTTAATTAATTTGAGCATATATATATATATATATATATATATAATATGCATCGTCAATATATCCGTCCCTTTTAGCGTACTTGATGAACGAAGTCGATCGACCCCATATATATATATCATTATTTAATTTGGGAAACATTGACGTGTATATATAATACTTGCATGTGCATTGATGAATCTGTTATTATTGCAAAGTAGTACGAGGTTAATGATCCGGAAGTCATCATCATTAATTATTATATATATCATCAATATTATCATCAATATTATTGCAAAGTAGTACATACGAGGTTAATGACACGTGCCCCCGACCCGGCCCAAAAGCGATCGACCCGAAGTACGTAGCTACTAGCTCTAGATAGTGGATTGCCCGATCCGTAACTGGCCACCCGATCAGTTTCAGGCTAACTAGTGATGCATGATTATAATAACCATGGTCCTTAATTAAAAACAAAATGACCCGATTCGAGAATCACTAGACTCGATATATATATACCACATCTGCTTGACCCGGAAATTATCGACGACCCGCCCAATTATAATCATTCCCGAAACAGACACGAAAGCCGAAAGTACCCTCGCTCCGACCCGAACCAAACTAATAATAATAACTAACCCGATCGATAAAGTTATTAGATACAAACCCGCCGAATCTAATCCGATTGGAATTGATTCCCAGGCCAAACTTGATTCGAGCTAATAATTAAACGTAACTTACGCCTATAATATAAAATTTAGAGCAAAGTAAAATAAATTAAAATAAATTTAGAGCAAAGTTAAATAAATTAATTTAGGGCAAAGTTAATGAATTTATTTTGTGCCTCAAATTTTAATACCGCGCGCGCGTATCTGAAAAATTAAAAAAAATATACATAATCTATAAAAACGGTGTTTTAGAATACCACCGTTGTTATTACTTTCAACAACGGGTCATAATAAATAAACCGTTGTCTTAGTGTTATTACTTTCTACAACGGGTGTGCTTTAACCGTTGTCCTACTCTATAACAACGGTGGTTTGTAGGATAACTGTTGTCAATAGTTTCTCTTAATAAACCCTTTAGTTTCTCTTAATAAAAAATAATTTACAATCCTATAGAGTAAATTAAACACACGTACATTATCATCATCATCCTCCTCGTTTACAATCATCCTCGTTTACAACACAAATCTTTTTGTTTATTATATCATCATCATCCTCCTCGTACTCGTGATCATCATCCTGCTCGTTCTCTTTATCATCACCCTGTTCTCATTTTCTTTATCAGGTAATTTTTGTGTTTCGTCTTTAGGGTTTTAAGATTGAAGTTCATCTTTTTGTTTTCATTTTCTATTTATCGTTCTCTTTATCATCTAGTTTCATTCCTTTCTAAGTTTTTAGAGTTTTAGAATCTCTGCATGACTCTTTATTTGTTCAGTTACTATTTCATTCATTTTAAGGTCTTAGGGTTTTAGAATCGCTGTATGCATGACTCTGTTCCGTTACTATTTCATTTCTTTTGAAGGTCTTAGTGTCTTAGGATTATCATGGGTGAAAAACGGAAAAGAGTAGAAAACAATGATAAGGGGGATAAGCCTGGTGAGAGGGGTGCTTCGAAGTGCCCTGCAGCCCTTGCAGCTATAGCGGCAAAAAAGCCGATGGAAATAAAATGGAGTGTGAAAGGTGTTCCTACTGGTCCAAATGCTGGCCATTTATCCACTTGGATTGGAGTTACAACCAAACAGTTTGTGCCTATTGATTTAGATGATTTCAGGAATATAAATCCTGCATTGCAGAACTTACTCTTGAAACGTATAAAGGTATGATAATATCTTTAGCTAAACACCATTTTATTTTGCATAAGTTACTATTACATAAGGCAGGAAGCCGTATAAAGGTTCGTATAAAGGTATGATATTAGACAGCCGCTTATTAGTATATATGATGATGATGCAGGAAGCTTTCGATATTCCAGACTGCCATGATAAGTATCTATTACGTAAGGCAGCGGCAGTCTTAAGGCAGTGGAGGTGTGACCTTGCCAAATTACACTTGTATGTCGACAAGGAGACGGGGCAGATGCATAAGAGCCCACCGACAAAGTACCCCAACATCACTCAGCAACAATGGGATAATTATAAGGCGAAACGAGCTACTGAAAAGTTTCAGGTTAAGTATCCATGTCATATGTTTACATTTTTGTAAAACTCTACTTAAGGTTACATTTTTCTAAAAGTTTCAGGTTACATTTTTCTAAAACTCTACTTGTATCTATAATTTTCTAATTGTCTCATCTACTTGCGATTTTATATGATTTGAAGAGCGTTAGCGCCAGAAATCGTGCTAACATCTCACAGAAGCGGGGGGTATATTATGGTTCTCGAGGCGGTTACAGATTGATAGAAGAAAATCTCGTAAGTAGCATCTATATATTAGATTTTTTTAATCATACTTGGACTTGATATACATGTATACATATATTATTTTTGAGTTAATGTGTAGGTGTCAAAGGGTGTGACCGACTTGAATCGGCACGTAACTTATAAAGAAGGGCACACGCCTAAAGGATCCCGAACATGTAACGAATATGATCAGGAAGTCTTGGCCAACATAGTAAGTATTATTTTTATTAAGACGGGTTTTTAATAACTTTATTGTTCAATTCTTGTATGTCTAACTATCTATTTATTTTAGTAACAAAAATAAAATTAAGTTTATTTAATATATTATAGGAGAATGTTCTGAAGGAGGTTGCGGAAGGGAAATTCACTCCGAGTGGTCGTGACGACGTTCTTGCTAGAGCGATCGGCCGTCCCGAGCATCCAGGTTGATTGAGGGGCGTCCCATTACATGTCGGAGTCACGAAATATTATGGGACAACAAGCTCGAACAAGAAGAAGAAAACCAAGGGGAAGGCTGAGATGGTACCATTTGTTATTGTCATTTAAAATTCACATGTTATTGTTTTAACAAAATGCTGATTCTACATTTTGGGCGTGCAGGTTCAGTTATTGGCCTTCGTGATACGGAAGATGAATTTTGGAGGCAAGCCTTCCGAAGAAGAATTGAAGATGATGGAGGATGTCATTAAAAAGGGTGAGGTAGTGCAACAGATTTGTCAAGAGGCAGACACTACTACCTTGCCAATACATGAGGAGACGGCTGAGAAGATGGGTGAGGTACCTACTGCTGTCGAGGTTTTAATACCTCAAGCCGATAAGGTAAATATGACTTTTTTTTTTCTGCATTTGTTCTTTCCAGCAGCCATGCCTTTGATTGGTTTATTTTATTAGGTAAATGAGTCGGAAAAGGGGACGCAACTTGAGGAGACGGGTGAGGTACCTAATGCTGCTGAGGTTTTGATACCTCAAGCCGATAAGGTAAATACGACTTAACCATTTTGAACCTCTGCATTTGTTCTTTCCAGCAGCCATTGCATGCCTTTGATTGGTTAATTAATTTTATAAGGTAAATAACTCTGAAAAGGGGACGCAACTTGAGGAGCCGGCTGAGAAGACGGGTGACAATAAGGAGGTATGTAGAATATAAGAAGTTAGTATATGCTGTCAGTGCTAAATCTGGTCTGGACATGTTCAAGTATAATAGCCTACCCACCAACAATAAATACTTGTAACTAACTTTACATTATATACTAAATATAGATCATTTATGATATCTATTATATTTTGGTATTTAGTAAATAATGTGTAATCTTCAGGCCAAAAACAAGCGGGTAGTTATGCTCACCGACCCTTCATCCAAAGATGTGGTTCGTGTTGCCCGGGGTTTCATCATATACCCAAAGCCCAATGACTCAGCGGAAACCATCTTGGTTCATGGCGTACCACTCTTGCCGAATCATGCAAAAGTGGAGATAACGGTAGTCGCGAAGGGCTGTGAAACCCGTAAACTGCCCGTTCTAGTCCGTGACGAACTTCTAATTCTGGCAGATGCGGTTAACTGTTTTGTCCAATGGCCTAATATCCACATTTTCCTGCCTCGTGATCAAAAAATTCAACAGAATGTAGCCGGGGTTAGAAAAATACATCTAATTTAACCAGCCTTTTGTCTTTGTTCATCACCTTCATAAATAGTGAAATTTATATGTTATATTTTTGTTTTGTAGGTAACAAAAAACATGGATAAGTCTAACTCGATAGACAATAATCTTTCTACTACCTCGTCAAAACAACAACTTGAAGAGGTATTTAATCAACTCTCTTTATATTTTAAGTTCTACTATCGCCTCATCATTGAAAGAGCAACTTAATTTAGTTAGCTACATGTAGGTTGTGAAAGGTAGCACACCGCATCATTTCCCCAAGCTGAAAGAGGTCAGGAGTCTATCCCGTACTAAATATCATGGGAACGTTTACATGGAAAAAGTACGAACAATGACGATGATGGACCTTTATAAGGAGGATGATGATCGCATAGCAAGCGTGCAATTAATAATTATTCCGCTCGAGGATGATATTGTAGGGGTAGAACGTCAAGCAATTCTGTCATGGGAAATTCTAGCCATTTGGGCTGGCCTTGACGAGATTGATGTCCAACACCTATATGTTTGGATGAAGTAAGTTTCTTAATAAATTAAATCATGCAGTATTCTAATATTCTGACTAAGATATAGTGTTTTTAATATCGGAATTAAAACCGTCATGTAGGTACTTGAACTCGGTTGTGATCCCCGAGACCAATAATCCACTTGCTCAATACGGATTCCTGTGCCCAAATGTTTTATCTATGCATATCGGGATGTTTTCGTATGAAGAACGTGTAGATTATATTGCTGCGGAATTGGCGAAAAACAATAAGCTCATTTTTGCCCCTTATAATGAAGTCGGGTAATATATAATTAATATTACGATTCCAAATACAATTGCATTTTTATATGTTTGGTTATGATGCATGTTGTGCTTGTTAATAATGATGTGTCTCTCGATCTAGGAGACATTGGGTGCTAGCAGCGATCAATCCGACCAAGAAGAAAGTATTTTGGTTGGACTCTTTGCATAGACAACCATCCGAGACCTTTAAGAAGTTGATTATTAAGTAAGTTTATAATACTGATGATTTGGCACATAATATTAAGTTTCATTTATTATTATTAAGTAAGTTTATGTGACTTTCGGCCTCTTTCCTTTTTTAAAGGGCCTTTGAGAAGAAAAGAGCAACCGGCGATCAACCGACAAGAATATTCTGATGATGGCTCTACTTTTATTACGATAACAGGGGTACGTACGCGCAAATACAATACCTTAATAATTAAGTGCATTAAACTAATTACGCATATACATCTGTCTTTTTTAATTACGCATTAAACTAATTGGTAATTGCCTTCTCGTCTCTTCGTTTATTATGTAATAATAGGTCCCTAAACAGCCGGATAGCATCCAATGTGGATACTACGTTTGTCGTTTCATGTTGGAGATTATTAGGCGAAGATATATCAACATTCCAGAAAGAGTTAGTAGTTTAATGTAGCTATTATTTACTTTTTTTCATTAGAGCTGATTTCTTTTCTGGTATATATATATGATCGATGTTGCTAATTATGTATGCCTATACTGTTGTTACCCTACTGATCGATGTCTTTTATTTGTTTTATCCGCAGTATTTACTCAACACGCCAAATGTCCATGAGTACACTAAGCACAATATAGACGAGGTAAGGGACTTGTGGGGCAAATACCTCCTTGAACATTATGGTAAGAAAGAATAAATGAAACTTAGATTGTTTTGGAAGCAAGTTGTAAGTATGAATTGCTCTGAAAATGATCATTTTGGTTGTATATATCATTTTGCTGCTGCTGTACATGAATTGCTCTGTACATGAATTGCTCTGTACATGAATTATTGTGATTTATATATAGATATATCATTTTGCTGCTTCTGAAATTGGTTTATGCGTGCTGCTGCTACTGCTGCTGATTTATGCAGGATTTTCACTGGCAGGGGAACAAATTACAATTTTTTCAAAAACAATAATAAAAATAATAACAACGGTTTTTCAAAATTCATTAAAAGTGTTGTAATATATTTACCACCAAAACTTATCATACCTTTAACAACGGTGTATTCTAAAATACATGTTGTTATTAAAACTTTCCACAACGGCTTCTTTATTATATTCCGTTGTAATTAACAATATTCACAACGAGTTTGAAATATTAAAGCGTTGTTATAATCTTTCCGCAACAAAAACTAATCGGCCTTTAACAACGGTTTTAGTAAACAGACCGTTGTTACATATTTCCCACCAAAACTATTCACACGTTTTAACAACGGTGTACTCTGATATACCTGTTGTTATTAAAGCTTTCCACAACAGCTTGTTTAATATACTCCGTTGTAATTAACTATATTCACAACGGGTTTAAAAAATAATAGCGTTGTTATAATATTTCCCACCAAAACTAATCATATCTTTAACAACGGTTTTATTTAAGAGAACCGTTGTCGTATCTTTCCCACCATAATTATTCACACATTTTAACAACAGTTATCTAGTAATAACAACGACTTTGTACCGTTGTTAAAACTATTCACAACGGTAATTTCATTAAATCGGAACCGTTGTTAAAACCTTTAACAACGGAGGCTTTAACAACGTCCGCTTTTTAATATTACAACGGTTTTTAACCGTTGTCATAGCCTGTTTTTGTAGTAGTGGTCGTCGGTAAAAGTAATGAAGTAGTGATAACCACCTCTAGCTTGGATAGTCATTGGACCGCATACATCCGTATGTATAAGTCCTAATACTTCACTTGCTCGTGTCCCTTTTCCCGTAAAAGGAGCACGAGTCATCTTGCCTAGAAGACAAGATTCGCATACGCCATAAGATTCGTAATCGAATGGTTTGAGTACTTTAGATGAAATAAGTCTCTTTATGCGTCGTTCGTTTATGTGCCCTAAACGACAATGCCAAAGGTATGATTGATTAGGTTCACCTGTTTTGAGCTTCTTGTTTTCTACATGATAGACCTCTTTTACAATATCTAGAACATAAATACCTCCAATAGAAATGGCCTCGCCATAAACCATTTCATTTAAAGAAAAAGTACAACGATTGTTCTTAATACAAAATGAAAATACTTCCATGTCTAACACGGAAATGGAGATAATGTTCTTGTTACGAGTTGGTACATAATAGCAATTATTTAAATACAACTCTAAACCATTAGGCAAAAGAAGAACGTAGGTACCCACGGAAACTGCGGCTACCTTAGCTCCATTTCCCATGCGCAGGTCCACGTCACTAGGGGTGTTCATTCACGGTTCGGTGAACCGAACCGAACCGTTTGGGCGGTGAACCGAATTTACGGTTCGGCTACAAGCCGACCCTAAACCGAACCGTTTCATACGGTTTATTTTGGTTCGGTTCACCGAACAAGATGGTTCGGTTTTACGGTTCACCGTGAACCGTTTTTATTTACACTTTACAACGATTTTATGGAACCAAAGCGACTTTATGGACGAGTTAGTTGTTGGACAAAAAATGAAGATTGAAAACAATCCCATGTCCAGATGAGCAATAATTATCACAATTATGTTAAAATTATAAGCATTGAAACATTGAAAGTAATTTAAATTATAAGCATGATGTATCAAATTAAACCAAAATATTATTGATTCAATAACAAATCTAATTGCAAATAACTTACAATGAAGAAGAACATGAGCGGCAAGAAGGCGACAAAGTGGCGGTGAGAAGGCGGCGATGAGTGATATTTTGTACTAATTTATCCCCCGTTTTAGCTCGATTTCCATACGATTTATGCACTTTGTTAAGTGATTAACGAGCTAATATTACTATTCTAGTTGTTTTGCGTGTTTTGACTCGTTTTATAGGAAATGAAGCGGTTTTGCTATATTTTCCTACTTTATGGAGCAAAGGCACTACGATACGAGTTTTCAAGGAATTGATGATAGCCAGTTCACGATTTGATTACGATTCCGCTACATCCTTTCTCAATTAGATTTATCTTGGACTTTGGCTTTGAACTTCAAAAGGAAACATCAACCCAAGTCAAAAGAAGATCAGCCCAAGCCCAATTCCGTATTGCATTGACCAAGACCAAGGCATAGGACTCCGTGCCTAAGACGAAAAGACGGAAGAATCCATCTTGCACATTTACCCGATCGGATTACCATTTACCCGATCGGGTATTTCTGCAAGTGGACGTTACTTAGCTCTTCTTCAACCGAGCTTAAATGTGTGATTTAATGCTTTGACGAGGGTACGAATTTGGACGAGGGATCAGCAGCCATGCAGCCCTATAAAAGCCAATGATCATCACACACAATAATCATCCAATCATCCAATCATCCATTATCATCTTATATCATATCTTATATCATCTTGTTATATCTCTTAGCACACTTTCTTACAAGTTTTAGAATATAGTTTATTTCTTAGTGTTCCTCTAGTGTTTTCATAGCTTTTGTTATTGGATATTTGTTCTTACTTTTGTTCTTATATATTCATATTCCAAACTCGGTAATTCTCTATCTTTTACTATGCAATTCTCATCATGAACTTTAATTTAATTAGTATTGTTTTCATATTGTTGTTTGATCGTGCTTGTCGCGAGCCTGATACAAAGATAAATTACCCAGACTAGGCTAATAACAAATTAATGTAATTAGGGAAGTAGGGTTGATCCTCAGGGAGATGGTGTTTCCTATAAGATGTGAAATGTCTCGCAATTGGGTTTTATCTAACGAATATCTGGGTTTTGGGATTTTGATATCTAAACTAATATAAAGCATAAATGAAAACAAAATAAAAACAAATGAAAACAATAAAGCAAGTGATGAAAAGCATCTAGGGAAGTAGGTTCACACATGTAGATTGACATATTGATGAAATTGGATTTGGAACATGCAAATAATTCATTGTGAGTTCGTAAGAATGATGTGTTCATTACAATCATAGATCAGATGGTCTAGCAGGCTTTTTAGGCGATTTACTAGGTCTTAATCTACCATGTCATGCTTTGTCTATTCAATTCACGTATCTCTACCTTGGAAAAGAATTCCATTTTAGTCGATGATTTCCGGCCAGAAGTCGTTAACTATCGTTACGATCCAAACATGCATAGACACAACGTTTTAAAGGCATAATTTCTTTTATCCAATTAACATCTTTTAATCAATCTAACATGGCTACCCTACACCCTAGAAAGGTGACTACTTACTCATGATAATGTCTAAATCTAAAATGATATTAACAATGAAAACTAGGATATACATGTTTATTTGATTTTGACTCTTTATATGGCGATAATAACGACGCTAATTGATAATCTAAGAAATGAAATTGCAATTATAACGATACTAAATGAATCTAAGATAATATGTAAAGAGAATAATAATCAAATGGAAAACAATAAAGACATTAAACGAAAGATAAAGTAGGAATACCTATATGACGATCAATGACGATAATGATAACAATAATAGAAAATCCTTGCACATAATAATCGATCCACCAATTACAACGCTTGAACCACACAAAGGAGATTACAAGGATGAAATTCTTATTGATCTAAGCTAATGTTTTGATATGAAAAGCACAGAAATAAACTAAGAACAAAAGACTAAAGTAGAAGAAAATGAGAGAAGAGAGACTAGTTCTCCCTTCCTCCTAATCTAAAGAGAAATGTAAGAAGAGAAGAGAAGTATGAGAAGAAGATTGTTGTGTGGGTGATTGTGTGTGGAGGCTAGGCTATTTATAGGGTTGAGAGGTTGCTCAAATGTGTCCAGATTCATCCCCTAGACAACCTAATAAAGCACTCCATTAAGGCTTGCATTAAAGAGAGGTTGGTCAAATGTGTCCAGATTCATCCCATAGACAAAGCATTTAATCACTCATTTAAGCTTGGTAGAAGAAGAGCCAAGAAACGTCTCAAGAGCAAACATACCCGACCGGGTAAGTGGAAATCCGATCGGGTAAGTGTGCAAGATAGATTTTTCCGACTCTTCCAATTTCATCCTTGGGCACGAAATCCTATGCCTTGGTCTTGGTCAATGCAATACGTAATTGGGCTTGGGCTAGTCTTCCTTTGACTTGGGTTGATGTTTCCTTTTGAAGTTCAAAGCCAAAGTCCAAGATAAATCCACTTGAGGAAGGATGTAGCGGAATCGTAATCAAATCGTGAAATGGCTATCATCGGTTCCTCATAAACTCGTACTCTAGTGTCTTTGCTCCATAAAGTAGGAAAATATAGCAAAACCGCTTCATTTCCTATAAAACGAGACAAAACACGCAAAACAACTAGAATAGCAATATTAGCTCGTTAATCACTTAACAAAGTGCATAAATCGTATAGAAATCGAGCTAAAACGGGGGATAAATCAGTACAAAATATCACTTATCAAACTCCCCCAAGCTAAACCCTTGCTTGTCCTCAAGCAAGCATACAATAATAATACCAGGACAAGGGTTGCAAGCATTAGTTACTACACCATCAGGAAACAAATCTCAACGTAAAACTTTAGAAACATAATGAATCATAACCCAAAATCAACGTGGGCAAGAATGATACATAAACATGGCTGAGATTTACATAACGGCGTAGCACGAGGAATTTCACTATAGATTTTCGGCTCTTACATGATCTTTTGACAAATGGACTCTCACGGTACACTCGAACACTCATGTATGTAAAAGGTGATTTCTTTATGTGTAAATGTTTTTGAGACACTCACCTATCTACGACTCATGAAAGTGTGTCCGCAATCTAATATGGTAAACAATTCAAATTACAAGTCAAAGATCACAATGCACATAGAAGAGAAGCCGAAAAGATGAGAAGAAAGCTTTGGGAAATGGGTGAAAGGTGGAAAAACAGTTATGGTTATGTGAAGTTTTAAACGAGCTAGCAACTAACCAATGATAAATGGATACTCAATCCAAACTTTCGATCAATTTCCCAGAAGACGAAAAACGAAGCGAGAAGTAACAGATTGGCTTATTACACACGAAACACAAGGGTAAACTCCTTCTGAATATTGACTTGACATTTCTTAGGAGATACTCACAACTTCTTCTTTTATTTCTTTTTCTTTCTTCTTTTTTTCGTTTCTCTTTTTTTCTTTTTCTATTTCATTTTTTTTCTTTTCTTTTCTTTTCTGAACATAACATCACTTCTTGAACATTTTGGTTCTTCCAAATTCACTTTGACATATAAGAACAAATCTTCTCAAAAGAGCACCCATACACCATAGTCTAGCTACTAGCTCAAAAGGTAGGCAGTTTTTATATGTAGCTATTATCTTGTGAAACATTTGTATGAAGGGGCTAATTTTGAGGGTAATTCAAAGTGAAAAAGGCTTCAAATCTTAGTGAATCATGAATGCAATGCTTATAGAAATGAAATAAGAACCATACTTATGCGTTTTGACATGACACACATGTAACACCCGGAAATGTACCCTATTTTTCTAGTGAAAATATTTTACGGATACTTTTAAGCAAATTTAAGTTTTAATATAGAATTTTATGTTCCGAGTCGAATTTAGAATTTCCGAGTTCATATTTGGAATTTCCGCGAGATTCCATGAGAATCCCGTCTTAAGGCGAGTTTGACTTTTCTTGACTTTTGAGCCGCCTTTGACTTTCGTTGACGTTTCCGACTCACCCTTTACTTATACTCCCTTCTAACCTTAACCTAATTCATTTCAACACAAACCAAAACTTTTCTTCCTCCTTAAGAAATCAAACCCTTGCCTCCATAGCATTTTTCGATCTTTGAATCATCCTAGCTCTTTCGTTACTTGCTAGAATTCACGTAAGTTCGTCTCATTCTTCTCCCCTTACCTTCCTCTATCCGTATTGATATTAAAATCATCGTCTTTCTCGCTTTTCAAACTTTTCGTCTTTCTCAAGATGAATTTTATTCATCTTTTATGATCTATTTGTAGGTGGTGACCTCCAAGATCCCGACAAAGATTACTTCCTTATTGAAGAGGAGCTTGACGATTAGTAAAGACGCTTAAAGGTAACGGTGAAGGGTTACTCGATATCATTTACGTGTTTTATGTGATTTCTAGGATAGAAACCGTGTTTAGATTATGGTTAGTAAACTTATGACTTGTATTATTGTTGATGGATGTTGTTTATTGAGTATTCACATGAGAATTGATGAATTAGAATGATAGTCGATAATTATCAAAAGTCGATCCTTGGTGAAACAAGGCATTTTCGTGTACTAGGGACCTCAGCCGGTCGACCGGCAGCCGGTCAGACCTTCGGCTGGGGCAACTGCTGTATATTTTGGCATTTTTACGTGATTTTGGAATATGAGGTTTGGCTCAGCCGGTCGACCGGCAGCCGGTCAGACCACCGGCTGAGACACCCCCTTTCTTCCTTTGTTTTTCATTTGACCCTTTGGTCCCAGCCGGTGGACCGGCAGCCGGTCGACCTGACCGACTGGGACACACTGACATTTTACATTGGTTTTTCGTATTGACTTGTGGCCTGAGCCGGTAGACCGGCAGCCGGTCAGCCTGACCAGCTGGCACCTGCTGGATATTGTTTGTGATTGTTGTTTACGGTTTTCATTTATAATATTTCTAATCATTCGTTTATCGTATAATTTTACGTAGTGACTTATAATATTGAGATTTTGGATATATGATATTTCACTCGCTTGTATCACATGTTTTGTGACGGTTTTTGGTATGTTTCCACTTTGAGTCGGTTTTTACAAATGATACGGTTCGAGCACTATTTTGTCTTGTGCTTTGTACTCTCATTCCCTTGGCTACCTTCCCGTTCGTAAGGCTGGAATGTCGGAACGGAGAGGTATCCTACTGCTTAAATGCATGTGTTCGTGGGCATACG